>CM062217.1:535000-655000 GCA_031216445.1 Lateolabrax maculatus | reverse complement strand
CTGCAGTTCTTCTCTCCTCTAGTTGTGTCGAAGATCCTGATTGAATACGGTCCCGACGGGAGACCGAGCGGAGAGGCCGACGTTTACTTCCACTGCCACCAGGACGCCGCCGCCGCCATGTCCCGGGACAGACAGCACATAGGTGAGACTCAGATCAGCTGTTTGAGTGTGAAGCTGCCTCTCAGGTCCTGAGGTCTTCCTCCACCTTTCTGATTCTTTAAACACATTCAGCAGCTTGTGGTGGAGGTCCGAGGTCTTTATACTAACGCTTACTGTAGTGAAATCAGAAATATGGATCATGGATTTACATGTTTACATGTTATAATATAAAAACACAGTAACATGTTAACTTCTTTAACTTCCAGGAGAAAGATATATCGAGTTATTCCTGAACTCTGCTCCAGAATCTGATGGAAGGTGAGAAACACTGAATTTGATCCAGTTGGACATTTTAGCTTCTTGACAGAAGAATAAACTATTTTTATATTGAATCTGTTAAAGCCGGTTCAGTCCTGGTTTCATTGAACTGGATCACTGTCACACAAGTTGGAACTAGTCAAGTCAATTTTATTTCTATAGCGAAAAATCATAAGAGAAGTTATCTGAAGACACTTTTCAACCAGAGCAGGTCCAGACCGACTCTTTAAAATGTTATTCCCAGAGACCCAACAGTTCCCAGCAGCTGGGAACTAACAACACAATTTTTGTAAAAACATGTGGAGGAGAAATGTGAATTTACTGGTGACTTTATATCTCCGGATGTGATTGAACATGTTGTATTCCTGCTGCAGGTGAACGCCGACACACACAGAGGATCATACACACTGTATTTATTCTGCTGCCTGACCTGGATATCAACCAATAAACATTCTTGGTGTCAAAGAGAAAGTGGCTTCACGAGTCTGTCCAACAACAGGGAGTTCATTAATAAAGGTGTTGTAGTGAAGGTTAGAGGGAGGTTTGTGCCGACGGAGAAATCCTTTAAGACGAGGAAGAGTCGAGACATCATCAACTCTCATGTTAAATTAAATATATATGTAGTTTTTGTTCTCTTCAAAAACTGACAAGATCATTTCCAATAAACTTTTCCAGAAACTTTAACAGAACATTTCTTTGTAAAAACAGGAAGTCTGTGATGATGCAGGTTAAAACCAGAGAATTAACATGTCAGAGTTACTTTAATTATTAAACAACTAACCCGACTAAAGATCGCACACAGGCTTGTTTCAGGTTTGTACATGATCGTTGCTGCTGTTGGCGGGTGAGACCGTACGTCTTCATGATACTTTGGTTGTTAAACTCTGAACCAATCAAATTTCCAAAAAGCTTAAATATATATTGTATGTATAATTTTCTTTAAAATGATGATTGACTCACCAGACGAGAACAAGTATTCAGCAAATAAAAAGGTGCTTCGAATGATCAAAGTAACTGCAGGAGGATCCATTGTGTTGAGTTTTGTGGTCGGTGTTATTTTAAAGATCCTGGAGACACTGACAGGAGCACACGAGGTTCATCTGAGCGGCCGCTGAAACACACCTTCAAATATAAATAAGATAAATAATCCATCACGCCAGTAAAATTTAATAAAAGTTTATTGTTGATTTAAGCATTTCCATCACGTTAATTAGCTTCAACAAGAACGACTAAAGAAGAGACTAAATGTGTTAACTGAGAATCTAATTCTTCATATAAAAAACAAAACATAAAAGTAGCTGTTGTAAAGACGCGGCGATGTGTCCACGTCAAACCGGTCGGCCTTTAAAAGCCGTAAGATGCCCAGAAAAAGAGTTAAAGAGAATCCATCAGACTGACTGAAGCTTTCTGTTAATGCCACTAAAACTAATGCAGAACAACAGCAAAGAAAGATTCCACCCACAATATTCAGCTTGTGAACTTAAAGGACTAATCCCGATACCAGCGTCTGACTCAGTCCCAGCACCTTTAAAGATCACTAATTAACACATTCAAGACTCCAGGAGGTGAGACATAGTCCCACACATAAACCCAAGAGACAGAAGCAGCGCATCGCCCAAAGAGTCAAAGTTTCCCTTTGACATAAAGACTGAACAGCAAAGCTGGGTGATACTGATCTCAGACCAGGTCTAATCCAGCCGTGGAGGACTTTGGTTCTCTGTGATAGAACTTAAATATTATATATAATATATCTGATTAGAGTGGATCACTAATGTTGGTATATTTCTGATTTTATGACAGCACAAATACTGACACGTTTAATATCACAGTATAATGTAGTATTTGGTGTTAGTTGATTTTGTCAGTGTCACCCCGAATCATTCACAATGTGTATATGATGAACGGCTGTGTTATTATATTTATATATATATATAATGGAGTGCCGCTGTGGCTAAAACGACAGTCAAAACCTTTTAAAACAGGTTAAAAATGTTGTCAGTTGACCTCAATAATCCACTTGGTGGATGTCGTCTGTTTTTAAATGCACGAGATAATTCAGGTTGTCTTTTTATATCAGTAATCTCCAACCAGGAGCCATTTTCATCTTTTTGGTGTTTCCACTGCAGCTCAGGACACGTTCAGCCACACAAGAAGAATTATGGCTCCACCAGTATTTGACCAACAGCCGTCAGCAGCTCACAATCTCACATTTCTAACCTCAAGTCACTAAATTAAGTTCAGGACTCCGTCAGATCCCTCATAACGTCTCGAGTCATGAAGTCAGAAAGTGCATTTCTGCAGTGCCAGTTTTACAGATGGACGCCTCTGGTGTGATGGGCGTGTCGGAGCTGCTTCATGTTGGCGTTGAAGCGTATTGTTGGAGCAGCAGAGAGAAGCAGGCGCTGCACACCGTCTCTGGGAGGATGGAGGAAGGTAACGGCAGCTCGTTGGACACGCAGCTCTCACAGAAAACCCCGCTGCAGTTCTTACACAGTTTCTACAAAAATACAGAAGCACAAGTGAGCCTTCATTAGAAACGCTTCACAGACTGATCACTTCGTCGAAGCTCCAATAAACCATCGGACATAATTCCCCCTTTTTGGTAAATGGCAACTTCATTTTTATTTATTTTACTATTAGATGATATTCCCTGATCCACCTGAAGGTAAAGAAAGAACCATATAATCTCTTAAAGTCTGTCAGATTTCTGCTTGTTATAACACGTTAACTGGACATATGAGCTGTTATTACACGTTAACTGGACATATGAGCTGTTATAACGTGTTAAATGGACACTATGAGTGTTCCTAAACTAAATATTGGGAAGTTTCACTGAAAGTGTCCCTCCTGGTACCTTTGCCTTCAGCAGGGAGTCGTCCTGTTCACACAGCGTACAGACCGAGGGCTGACTGATCTCCACAAATGACTCGTCCTGCAGAAGATCAATCAATAATTACTGATAATTACAGCCATTATGGGATTTTTGAAATACCCAGTTAACACTAGTACTACATCTTTACAGTACAAACTTCAGTAATGATCAAAGAGTTTATTTGAAGTGCATCATGAACAGATCTGTGGTCAGATGAAACACTCACCTGTTCCTCCTCATGCTGTGACGAGGACCTTAAAAAGAGGAAAAGATCAATAAATCAATAAAAAAAGAGGATATTCTGAAAGCTGTGGGTGTTAAAAGGACGTACAGGCTGGAGCTCAGGCTGGTTTTGTCGTCTGCTGCTGTGTGCGGCTGGTCGTCTTCCCTCCTGACCGACGGGGACTCTGGGCGACGCTGCTGGTCAAACACGTAATGGTAAAGGACAAAGCAGACGAGTAGATGTAACAGGACATTTTCTAATCTTTCATTTTGCACCAGTATGACCGCAAGTTTACCTTTGGTATGTCCTCTGGGTGGCGTCTCTCCCTCCGAGGAGTGCCGGACTGTCTGGACGCAGCGTCCACGTGATGCTCGGCCCTTCGCTCGCGCTCTTTTCTCAGCTCCAGCTCCAGATTAGACCTGAACCAAGACAAACACACGTTTATACCAATAAACTAATAATCAAGATGGAAAACATCACCAGCCGCATCCTTTCAAATCAGACTCATTCAAAGCTTGTCCTCCCGACTGACGTTACCTGTGCTTCCTCAGCTGCTCCACCTCCACCTGCAGGCTCTCGATTTTGTCTCCAAACTCCAGTTTGAAGAGCCGGTTGGCCTCTAAAGCCAGGTCCCTCTCTCTCTCAGCCCGTTTGGATCTGGTTTGGGGGGGGGGGGGGGGGGGGTCACATAAACTTATGGTAAAATGAAATTGATGAAAAGAAACATGGCTGAAAACAACAAAAACTGAAATAAAACACAACAAAAACTGACAGAAACGGACAAAAAGTGTCTGAAACCAAACGGGAAACTTAGCCAAAGAAGGTGAAGCCGGCTGTGTTTGTTCATCGTTTTATTGGCCTAATGATCACTACAGTTTACACCAATGTTATGTTCACATACAATTCAAAATTAATTAATTAATTTTGCCCCTTTCTTCTTACTTTATCTTGCTCCTGTCCTGGCCTTCTGGGTCTGGGACCAAATGACAACATCAGATATGATAAACATCAGGTCAGAGTCTCTGCTGGTTCTCTGGCAGCGGCTGGATTCTTTGGAATAACATTACAGCAAGTCCACTCCCTCCCTAATACCCAGGATTCATCACCCATCCATCAAATCCTCAATCTGTCCCCTCACGCCTTTCCTTCCTTCTACTCGTCTAACTTTGCCAGAAAGCATTAATGGGGTATTAGTAAGAAATGGCTACCAAACAGAAGTATAAATGTGATGTGGAAACACATCGTCAGAGAACACAAGGATTAAGGGCTGCTAAAGTTGACTCAGTCCACACTACGCAAAGCTGATGCTGGAGAGCCACTGCAGGTGGTTGTGGGAAAACGGTTTTATTTTCAACAACAAAGGAGCATCGTACAGAAAAGATAACAGCCTAGTTTGGTTATTTCTATGTTAGGCAGGGTTGCATGTTCGGACCGAGGAGCTACTGCTGCAGCTGCAGCAGCTTCCCGGCTGCCGAGTTCAGGCTTCTGGCCTGTTTCACCGCGTGTTTCTCACTGATTCAAACAACGATGATAACGAAGAATAAAGACAATGGAAGTGGGGAGAGAGAAACAGGACAATAAGAGGTTTTTGTAGTTAGATGACGTGTGGACTGTTATGTTTCACGACAGCAATGCAGTGTGCAGAAGGGTGTGCTCACCTGCTCTCCAGCTGTTTTACCGTCCCTGTCATCTGGTTGATTTTCTCCTCCAGGCGAGCGATGGCGTCAGTCTTCTGTTTGGAGCTGGAGTCTGCGCTCTGAGGAGCAAGAGTGGCGTTAGTCAGCTGGAAATGTAACTCTGCACTGACAACACGAGGAAAACCACTGAGCCGGAAGCGTTCGGTGCTGCTTTTAATTCCAGGGATCCGTCTGCAGCACAGTTTTACTTCAGTTTGTTTCTGTTGCGTTCGACGACTGACTAACGCAACTGGTTTGGTGAATTTAAACACATTTCTGACTCAGATTAGATTTATAATGAAATACTACAGTGAGCTTTAGATCCAGTGTAGTGAAAGACTCTAGAGCCTGAGGACATTAATATTCATGATGTTATTTTAAGAAAGAGTAACATTATAAAACCCTTAAAATTACATTTACCACTGGACCGTCTGCCTTAATGCAGCACAAAGATTAAAGAAGTGATAATAATGGAGTGGGATGGGGTGAAGCGGAGTGAAGTGGAGTGAAGCGGAGGGAGCACAGATCAGCCTTACCTGTGACTTGTGGCTAAGCTGTTGGTTGATGGCACGCAGGTCGTCCAGCTGCTGTCTGAGCTCCACCAGAGCGTCCTGCTTCTCACAGATGTCTTTCTCCAGCATCTTCATGGACAGCTCCATCTCCTGCTTCATCCCGATCTGCACCTCCAGCTCCTTCTCCACATCCTGCACACAGACCAGCTTTAACTCACACACAACCACAGTATCTTTTCCAGGAGCACTTTATCAGTGGAGCACAGAGGAGCTGTGATAACATCTTTAAATGATCCAGAACGACACAGAAATGTAAACACAGAGTAGAAAAAACATTGTTAAGAGCCTGAAACCCACCAATCGAAGCAAAGTTTCCTCTTTGAGCTGCTTGCGTGTTTCACCCAGCGATTGTCCGTCTGCTGCTGAGTCGCTTCTTAATGCCTGAAAATAAAGCGACACAAAACACATTACAGAACTGAAAAACAAGATTTGATTTTATTTTCATTGCAGATGTATACACTGCAGCAGGATATTTAACTTTAAAACCAAGGTTGCCTTTGAGAAGAGTTAATCAGAAGAAGTGATTAATCATCATTAATGATGACTTTGGAAACGCAAAAACCTTCCATGTTAACCTAAATGACTAAATCAATACTTTTATGATCATAACATGAGCTGCCAAAAGGAAAATATATCGATATCTGGACACTGATGCTGGAAAAAGCTTGTTTTAGGATTTCCTGATGTTTCACTGAGATAGAAATAAAATGCTTTTTATTGTTCTGATGGTCGTCAGTGGTTAATATTTAATAATAGACCGACTGTGTGACTGCATGTGATTTATCTCTGTTTTAGGGAGCAAAAACAATAAAAATGGCGATGTGTTCACCTTCCTGGACTCCAGCTGAAATGAACTCTCCTCTTTCACTCTCTCCACGTCTTCTTGTAAAGTGATGATCCGGTTATTTGCGACCGCCAGCTGTGGAGAAACAAGTCAGGAAGCAGTTGTGTGAACACAGAACAGCAGCTGAGAAGCAGGAAGGCCGACGACGAGTTCGGAGCAAGTCTCACCTCTTCTGTTAGCTTCGTGTTGGACTTTTCCAGAGCGTCCACCTTGGCCTGGAGGTTATTTACTGATGCACTGTCAACAGGCAAAAGGTCACATTAGTTTAACGGGCTGCTGGACAGGTGAAGAGGCTGAAGAGAGACGTCACTCTCACAAACCTTAAATGTCTGTTCAGCTCCTCCACGTAATTCTTCTGGTCGAGGATCGCTGTGATCTGCCCGTCGCTGCAGGAGCACAAAGAGACGAGGTGATGCATTCAAAAAGAAGCGTTTAGCTCGCTGTTAATACATAATAACTTCAATAATCAATTGCTTGTCATTGATCGCAGCACATTGAAGAATGTCTCATATTTTCTGTCACACTCATAATGAGGGAAATGTGCAAGTATGAAACATTATTGAATAACATTATTGAAACATCAGATTCTATTTCTGTCTTTTAGCATCTTACTGAGGCAGGTAGCATTAGTATGTAAAACAGGATTTACACAGAGACAAGCAGCAGATGGTGTTCACAGCTACAGAAAATCTCCAATAACAGCTTGTTTCATACGAGTCGAGCTGCAACTATTAATTGTTTCTGTCAGTTTTCAACATTTGACAGTTCCGGCTTCTTAAATGTGTTTTGCCTTTTCTTGTCTTAACATTGAAGTTAATTCAATAACTTTGTGTTTTGGATTTTTAGTCTGACAAAATTAGACATTTGATGACACCATCATGAAAAAATGTAACTGTCCTTTTTTTTTTCACTAACAAAACAAATGTTTTTATCAATATTTGTATTTCTGTACTTGTCTCTCCTTCACAAAATACTGCAAAGAATTAAACACATTTTGAATGAATCCACATTAACCTGCTGTGTCTGCTACTTAACATTCAAACAGTAAACTGCCAAACCATTGACGGTCAGTCTATAAAAGCTAACACAATGTCTAGATTCACCGCTCCAGGCTGTGGACTGAAATACAGATGAAGGAGCAGCACTCACCCCTCTGCACTCTTACTACTGTGTCCTCCGTCTTTGAGATACATTGAAAAATCAATCACCCCGACCTGCAGAGGAAATGACAGAATCATTGACAAGTGAACGCACACTGCAGCTCTTCTGTCAGAGAAATAACATGCCGACGTGCTGCTCCTGCTTATCTGAACACTCTGCAGTCAGTGAAACGTCCAGTTAACAACAGGTTTGTAACTGGAGAGGTTTCACTTCTTTGTACTTGAATAAAACTTGTTGACTAAGCTACTGACAAACTGGCAACCTGCCAGTCCTCCCAGTCATTCTGGCTTCATTCCCACATTGAAAACTAACAGAGCTTGAAGCGGAGTTTCTGAGGAGTGCTGGAAAGGCCACTGAGTGTCTGTGGAATGACTGAAAAACTGCTGCACTGCAGGGCATTTTAATGACATCTGCCTGTAGGTGTTGAGATTTAAAGCGCTTCACAAATACCCCAGACCTAACTTTAAGTTAAAGGTGAAACAACTTGAATCAAAGTGGTTTCACTCTGCTGCTGGTATATTTATTTATGTATTTGAGAAATGTAACCTCCACAACATTGTGCTAGAAACCAGCAGTGTGAATGTTCCTCCCGTCCTTCCTTCCTTGTGTCACTGCAGCTCTGAGTGCTGGCAGAAGTGCAGGTGAAAGCAGAATTACCTGAGAGTCCAAGTCCTCTCCTTTCATACACAGATTGGCATCGATGACGTTTAGTCCGACGAGCAGCCCGGCGATGACGGCGCCCTCCTCCTCCATCATCAAGGCATTCGCCTCGTAGAATTCACTGCAGAGAAGAGACGAGAGTTAGTGCGAGTTCATCTAAATGCTAAAACACTTGAAGCAGTCTGCTGCAAACACACCTGAGCAGGTCCTTTCTGTTGATGATGGTCTTCATGTAGTCAGAGAGTTTCTTCTGCATCAAGGCCAGTCGTAACCAGGCTCGCCCTCTTCCTAGAGGAGTTCTGTAATCAAACACACCGAAGTTAAGACAGAAATACACCTGAAACTTAACAACTGAACACAACAGAAAAAACAACTTGCTCCAAACAGCAGCAGAGTTACCTTCAGCCAGTCATTCCTATTCTACATCATCTCCTCATTGGCAGGTTCTGTAAAGCCTATTGATAACATCACCATGAAGTTACGACAGGAAGAAATCCTTCTTTCGGGATTTGATACAACAGACTCACTTAAGGCCCGGCAGGTCTTTTACACTGGCAGTGATCTCTCCTGCCTCGGGCGTCAACTTCTCGACCAGCTCCAACGCCCCCCAGAAGGACTTGTTCTGCCCCAGGAAGGTCTTCTTGGCTGATAAGAGAGAGATTGTTACTGTCGTCCTATAATGACCAATATCAGTGATCAATAATGAGCACCAGAAACCAACCAGAAGTGTACACAAACAAGTAATAATAAGTACACTGACTTCACTACATATGTTTAACTCCCTTTTGCATCATCATAAGATGGATGGTGTTAGTGTCCGATTGTAAATATTCAACATCTACACGTTATGTTTATATATATTTTTTGGGTCTGAACTGTACGAACATTTTTGTACAGTTACAGAAATGTTTTTTCTGTCACCACTCGAGCAGTTTTGAACAGATGCCAGTGTGAAGTGTGCGATATGTACTTTTCAGCCCATGTTTCAGACAGTGCTCCATCACCACAAAGAACTGCTGGAGAGGTGCATAGTCAGAGTCGAGCGTGCGTCCGAGGTTCAGGGCCGACTCGATCAGGCCCTTGATGCTCAGCTTGGCCATGTTCATCAAGTTAAGCCTTTCGATCGCGATGGGATCCTTGGGATCTAAAAAGAGAAAAACAGACAGGAAACGTCCTTATAGTAATGACACAGGACTCAGGAGCTGTCAGGGAAAACAGTCAGTAATGTATTTCCATCAATTCTACAAGATCCAATTTTTCCAGGAAGTAAAAGTGACGTAGTTTTAATGCGGAAACAAAAATGAGATCTAAAACCAACAAGCTCCGGCTGGAAAGTTGGAAGAAAAAAAAAGTTTCATTATGTGTTTCATCTGTGTTTCATGAAACCTAAAACTGGACTTTATCACTGAACACAGCAAAACAGAATACATGTTTACTACAACCCTAAAGCAATGAATAGAGAAAATGGTTTGACTCGGAAAATAAAATAAGCACTTAATTCTTAATGTGTATCATCGATCCATCATTTATGTAAGTGGATAACAGGCACTGAGAGGCCTTCAGAAGAAGAGTTCAACAGGGTTAAACTATCCGTCAGCACTGCTTTACATTATTAATACATTCATACATTTAGCTTCTGACTGCAACCAAAAGGTCATTAACACAGATTTGACTTTTATCAGGATTATCCTTTTTATATTAATTAATAACAGAAAGTATTTCCTCATTACAGGTAATGCAACAAACAATGTTCATGCCCAAGAACCCAAATACTGGGATAAGGTGGTAATAAAGGCTGGTAAATACTGAGCATCTCCCTCACAACATGAGACTTTTAACCTAACAGCAGCATGACGGATGTCCCTGTCCGTTAACGTCCTCTGTAATATCCCTGCAGAGGACAACTGCTTTTATAGAGCTGAAGGGTTGCAGCGGTGAATTTGCCAACTGGCTGGAGGAAAGTGTGAACGCCTCCTTCCTCAGGAGGACCGAGGAGCAGCCAATCAGCCGGCTGCGTCCTGACAGAAGGCGTGGCAAGAGATGAGGAAGAGGAGAGCCCTGATGTACAGCACACAATCCTTCCTCCATCAAATATAAACATAAAACCACAGCGATCCTGCAGCATGCATCGGCTCACAGCAGGAGACCTGTTCACAGATCCAGACATCAGGGTTCAGCTGCAGCCCGTCTGGTTTAGAGTGAAAACCTTGTAAATCAACAGCGTGCAAACCTCTTCCTGCTGTGTGCTTGTTTCTATCATCTCAGGACTCACAACAGACACCAAACATAATCTATCAAAGCCTGGCTGTGGGTTTGATTTCCTCCTGGCTGTAACTCTCACATCAAACCGTCCTCTCTGAAATCCACCATGACACAGCTCCAACAGGACCTTGTCTGGGGACCTTGTGCACCGCCACGCCCTGACAGGGCCCCCCCAGGCCCCCCCCCCAGGGCCCCCCCAGAGCCCGCACTGAGCCCGCACAGAGCCCCCCCCCAGGGCCCGCACTGGGCCCGCACTGGGCCCACGTTACCTTCATGGGCCGGCTCCGGGTCGGGGGTGAGGGAGATGTCGTTGAGCTCGCGGAGGCAGAGCCACTCTCCGTCGACGGACACGCGGAAGTTGCAGAGATAGATGGTCTCCCGGGCGGCCTGGGTGATCTTGTCGGTGGTGGGGGTCGGGGTCTCGCTCTGGGACGTCAGATCAGACATGATGACTCAGCTGATGCGAGGCCCGGAGCGGAGAAAAGGCGCAGCGGCTTCTGCTCCAGGAAGCAGCGAAGATCCAGACAGAGAGAGGACGGAGAGCATGAACACAAAGAGGATGAGAGGCCCGGCTGTCAGCAGGGGTCTGAGCGCTGCTGCATCCTCCGCTCCGGCTCCCTGCACACCGGGGAAATGCGCTCTCCTCCCCCTCCTCCTCCTCCTCCTCCTCCTCCTCAGACTCCTGTTCTCCCTTCGTGCAGACGGGGATTTGAAGGCAGGGAGCACCGTGCTGAACAGGGCAGCGCTCCTCCGCTCGGTCCGCAGCGGCTCGCTGTGATCGGACTGGCTGAGCACCGCAGTGGAGGCGCTGGGTGGGTGTCGGCCAAGATGGCTGACAGCAGAGCTGGGCACGGCAACAAGGCGTCACGTGAGCAGATGGTGCATGCGTAAAAAAACAGGGGGGGGGGGGGGGGGTCCCCAGAGTACCCAGGCAGAGCCACTGATGCAGCGGAGGACTCACCTCAGGCATCATCTTCATCATCAACAACAGCATCATCATCATCATCATCATCAACAACAGCATCATCATCATCAACAACATCAGCATCATCATCATCAACAACAACATCAGCATCAGCATCATCATCATCATCATCAGCATCAGCATCATCATCATCATCATCAGCATCAGCATCATCATCATCATCAACAACAACAGCATCATCATCTCCCGACCTGAACCCAGGGGCCGGCTGCAGCCACAACAAGACCAAAGAGCTTTAATTAATTAATAATAATAATAATAATAATAATAACAATGATCTACTGGCCTGGTGCACGCTCACAAACTTCCAATCCACACTTCATATTGATGATATTGACGGATGATATTTGGAGCCATTAGAGGAAGAGAGAAATTCATCGACTGTTCATTTCCCTCAGACACATCAGTGCGATCAGCTGAGCAGCTTTCACGATCAGGAAAAGTCCATATTTAAGCCGTATTTATGTGTCCGGTGGCAACTTGTTATAAAAATGTTTGTACAGTCGTGTCCGAGGGCCTCGTCAGGGATTAACTACAGAGATAATCAAAGGATTCAATCTGATTTAATCAAACTTTGCATCCTGTTTCTTAGTAACTAACAATTATTTAAATTAGCAATAATCTGGTCATTATCAAGATTACTATCAGCCCATATATTGATTTCCAAAATCCCTAATATAGATGTAGTATTGGCCTCAAATATCCAGTATTGCACGATTTCATTTTCACATTACATTCAATTTACATAATTTATAAAATATTATAATAAATGAACAAAATGTCCAAACATTTTAAAAGTGATTTATACAAACTGCATGTTTGGCCTGATCAACAAGGTAATCAATACTTTTATATACAGCAGAGAGAAGCAGCTTATTTTATTTAAAATTAAATGATGAATCATGAATGATGATTTTTCTTGGTGACAAACAAACAACCAAACTCCACGTGACCAAAACTAAATGTTAACCAAAACCAAGTTTTAGTCGTCTGACTAAATACACACACATACACACACATACACACACACACACACACACACACACCTACACACATATATACACACACATACACACACATACACACACACACATATATACATACACACACACATATATACATACACACACACATACACACACACACATACATACACACACATATACACACACACACACACATATATATACATACACACACATATATACATACACACACACATACACACACATACATACACACACATATACACATACACACACACACATATACACACACACACACACATATATACACACATATACACACACATATATACACACATATACACACACATATATACACACATATACATACACACACACATATATACACACACCTACACACACCTATACATGTACACTGAGGGGACTCAGGTGAGTGAGTCTGACTCAGGTGAGTGAGTCTGACTCAGGTGAGTCAGTCTGACTCAGGTGAGTCAGTCTGACTCAGGTGAGTCAGTCTGAGGTGTACTATCACCTTCCTCAGGTGAGTCTCAGGAGGAAACTAACGGACTAACAGCTTCCGGAGCTTTCGGCCACTTACTTCTGCGCTTCTCGACCCTCTCGATCCTGAAGTCACAGTGTCTCAGCGGGGCGGCGGACTGGGACCCGAACCTCAGGCTGGACGAGTCCAGAGCCTCTCTGAAGTAGATCACGGAGGTCGGGGACAGAGTCTCGTCCGGACTGTCAACGTGTCCGTTTCCACCGGAGGACTTCTGTCTCCCAGAGCTGCGGGAAGCCTCCGGAGGGGACCGCAGGTCCCCGGGAGAGACCCGCAGGTCCCCCGGAGAGGACGGCAGGTCCCCCGGAGAGGCCGGCAGGTCTCCGGGAGAGACCCGCAGGTCCCCCGGAGAGGCCGGCAGGTCTCCGGGAGAGACCGGCAGGTCCCCCGAAGAGACCCGCAGGTCCCCCGGAGAGGCCGGCAGGTCTCCGGGAGAGGCCGGCAGGTCCCCCGGAGAGACCGGCAGGTCTCCGGGAGAGGCCGGCAGGTCCCCCGGAGAGACCGGCAGGTCTCCGGGAGAGGCCGGCAGGTCCCCCGGAGAGACCGGTAGGTCCCCCGGAGAGACCGGTAGGTCCCCCGGAGAGGCCGGCAGGTCCCCCGGAGAGACCGGCAGGTCCCCCGGAGAGGCCGGCAGGTCCCCCGGAGAGGCCGGCAGGTCCCCCGGAGAGACCGGCAGGTCCCCCGGAGGCGGTGTGTCCCGCTCCGTCATCCTCCTTCCGGGTCTCGCTCACTTCATGTGACCGGCTCACGTTAACCAGGTGCGGCCGGCTGGCGAAACAACCGGTGGGCCGGTCGGTTTACTCAGAACTCTGTCCGGTACTTTCTCCGGTAGTCTCTCCGGTAGTTTCTCCGGTAGTCTGTCCGGTAGTCTCTCCGGTAGTTTCTCCGGTAGTCTCTCCGGTAGTCTGTCCGGTAGCCTCCTCCTGACCCGGAAGTAGCTCGGTGTTAGCCCCGAGCTAATGATGCTAAAGCGGTCACGTGACCGGAGATCCACTGACAGGACAGATGTTTGTAGTTAATATTAGTATTATAGAAGAAGACAGTTAAAACTAATCGTGTGTTTGATACATTATTATGGATTTTCTTTACTTTTCTCTGTCCTGTAACTTTGTATATGTACCCTGCTATGGACAGACTGTTAATGTATGTGTGAAATAAAAAATAAAAAGACAGGGACGGAGTGGGAATGAAAGTCTCACACCACCCAGACTAAACCCACAACACACTTTTTCTAAACATATTGGCACAGGGGCAGGAATCTCTGGGACCATCTGAATAAATAATACAGGAAGACATTTGTTGGGGACAAGCAGTGAGAAAGCAAGTCATGATATAAAAGAAACATATTAACTACCTCATTAAATCAGCCATTTAGTCACTTCTGCACCGCAGAGTCCGCAGGCTCTTAAAATCCACATCTGTCCACTGCAGATGCACCAAGGACAGCTTTAATTAGTATTTAATTAATGATTTATTTTAAAAATCAATATCGGTATTATAGACCAGCGACCTGACGTGTCTGTCGGAACAGATCAACGCTTCTTTTCTAATCAATACAGCTGATGGACTCGAGCTTTACGCGTTTTTCACTGAACTACTGCGTGTTGGCTCTGGGTGCTGCCAGAGCTCGTCTGACCTACACTCAACACTGCTCCTGAACGCATCCAC
The DNA here is from genome assembly GCA_031216445.1 of Lateolabrax maculatus. Classification (NCBI taxonomy): domain Eukaryota; kingdom Metazoa; phylum Chordata; class Actinopteri; order Acropomatiformes; family Lateolabracidae; genus Lateolabrax; species Lateolabrax maculatus. Next base: position 640,118 of record CM062217.1, on the reverse strand, counting down.
ACAGGTGATTTCCAGTAAATGGACGGGGGGGGGGTGAAAGTGAAAGTTAGTAGAACTACATGAAGTCAGACTCCATCTTATAACAACGAGCAGAGCAGGAGGTGAAGACTCGGTGAGTTAATGCAACATTATTCTTAGTGTCAGCTGAGGCTCTGTGGGCTGTGGAGAAGCAGCTGTAGGGGCCATGTCTGCGTACACATACAAGGAATTTGACTCAACGTACATACACAGAATAGACAAATTACCAAAAAACAAGGACAACGAAGGTGCATAAACATTTAACTACGATGTTCAATTATAAAATAAATATATATACAAAGTATATATGAACATAAAAACAACAACAACGACAATGAAATAGAGGAATTGACTGAATACACACTTTATATTTATGCTTTATATACCTGAGGTAGGTGGAATATGTTTGTGTATGCAGAGGGGAGACGGTGTGATCCCTCTGAGGACACAAGGTGTTACTAAAAACCTGTTGGTAGGTTGAGTTGTGTTTTAATCTGTTCTCAGGAGAGGTCGTGGCTCTGAAAGCACTCAAACTCATCCAAAGACTGAGTTCATGGGCAGGAAACATACTGGGCACATGAGCTGTATAATAGAAGGAAAGCAGCTCAGCTGGTAGAGAAACAGTCAAACTTTGGGTTTTAGTTCACTGCACTGTTCACACCACCAGACTTTCAGTCTTGTAATCTGGGATCTTGAAGTCGCTGTGGTTTCCACCAGCCTGGCATCGGCACACTAATATCACAGCTGCACATTACATCCATCATCAGTCTGGAAGCGCTCAGGCCATTTTCACTTTCCAAGGGCCGTTACCGACGGGCAGAGACAAGAAGAGCAAGAAGCGTCCAGCGCCACCGGAAGAGAGAGTTTGCGACACTCTCTGATCGTGATCACGTGGTTCATGCTGCCGTCAACCGGTTTGATTGGTTTTCAGCGGGAAACAGCAGCAGTTAATATTTACAGCAGTTTCTGTAAAAATTAAAGGATAATGTCCTTTGATTACTGTTGTGTTCCATCATTATGTCTACTACTTTATTATTTACACATATATACATGAATTACTTATTTTATACCACAAGGCAGCAATTTTCTAGCCTGGCATCACCGGATTAATTCACAGATGCGTATTAGTCTGGAACCTCTCAGTTTATTTTTGATTTCCAAGAGGCGTTAGACAGGTGGAGACAACCAATCAGAGCAATGAAACACCGTCCTGTCGGATGGTACGTCCTGTCAGAAGTAAGGCTAACACATATTTCTTGTCAACATAAAGTTTAAGTGCAGTTGTTTGTTCTTATTTTGGAGAAATTTACCGTCCAGTCCGTTTAATACTGCCGCTGTAACCGGCTGGAGAACGCTCCGTATCGGCAGCCATCTTGGTTATTTACAAAGATTCCTGAATGGTGCTCCTTTCTGTCAGTCATCGTATTAAACCCAACTCATACTAGATAAACGCTTGTGATTGGTTATCCCGATAAATCGGCAGAGAAATCAGTTTGAATGGGAGAGGAGCTGCAGATTCGTCTGGGTCCCAGGGTTGGTTTCCACACTACATGACTGATGAGCCAATCAGTTTTTCATTTTGATAATCTTTAATAGATATTAAATACATACTAATATACCTTGAGTGAAGTACTAACAAGGTTTCATTTTACTGTGTGTTTACCTGTCAGACTTGAGGAAAGATGAGTGATTTGGAGAAAGACGAGGACAGACCAGAGTCTCCAGGATCCAGCTGTCTGTCTCTGAAGAGTGACTGGTCCAAACATGAACCTCCAGAATTCAGTAATGAACCTGGACCCTCAGACACAAAGTAAGACTCTGTTTGTACTGTAAACAGACCTGAAGATGATTCAGTTTTTAATGTTCGATAAGCTGCACTACAACACTGTTCTGTTTTTAATTACATGAGTTGTTTTAAATCAGTCACTAGGTTTGTCCTGATCAAGTTTTTAGCCTCAATCCTGAACAAAGTCTTTTAAAACTGGCTATCTGCTGATCTGATACTTATATTTACCTAAATGTTGATTAAAGATATATCTGACACACTGAAATAACAGTTGCTAAATCTGTTGTACCTTATGTTTCATGAGCTACTTTATCCAAAGCTGCTGGCTAAACATGTGAACTGCTGCCTGAATGTTTCCTACACTGAACTTTGCTAATGAGGAGCAGAGAGTCGGAGCTTAATGACTGTGTAGTGGGAAAAATCTTAAAGTTGAGGTCCTATTTCCATTACATCAGTGTTAGTGAATAAACTATATTTAAATAATTTTCACAGCCCACATGAAGGACTTTGTTTGGTTCAGTAAATCAACCTCATAAATATAGAAAATCTTCACTCACAAATGTTTCCAGATGGAGATAAAATGTTCAGAACATGCAGATGGAGAAATAAACAATTATCAAAGACATGATCATGTTAATGTGACCTCTGCTCTTTCAAAGTATTAATGATGTGTGTAAAACATGTTTCCACAGACAGAGATCAGAGTCTCCAGGATCCAGCTGTCTGTCTCTGAAGAGTGACTGGTCCAAACATGAACCTCCAGAATTCAGTAATGAACCTGGACCCTCAGACACAAAGTAAGAGTCTCTACTGTAAACAGACATAGAAAGAAAAACACAAATTAAGACTCTGCTCAGCACTACAACACAAGACTAAAGAGCAGAAGTCTAGTTTTTCACCACTTCCCCTTTCTGTCAGTCGCTCCACCTTGTTTTTCCTGAGTGTTGATGCCACCCATTTAATGGTCCTGTACAGTGTGACATGAGTGAAGCTGTCACAGCTGCTGGGTGCAAGGTAGCAGGAAATAGGAGCCAAATGCAGATAACTGAAGCAGACTGATGCAGTTCAATGACTTATTACAAATAGAAAGGGTACAAAGTCTTACAGGATCACAAGGCAGGCGAGGGTTAACATGGGGAAGACAGTCCAAACAGGCAAACACATCCAACAGGGGCAGGCAGGAATCCAAAGAGCAATAATCTGCCACAAGGTCAAAACAGGCAGATAACAGGTTTTCAGATTGCTCGATACAGACGTCAGCAGCATGAAGCATGGAAACTTAAACAATCTGTCAGAGAACAAGTGGACCGGTATATGTGGAGGAGAGGCTGATGAGGGAATGACATGCAGGTGAGGAGTGGGCAGAGCAGGCCAGGTAACTGCAGAGCAGGTTGGGGAAGTGGGAACAGGTGTGTACATGGCTGACACAGTCAGGTGAAGGGAAAAGGAGGGAAAGAACGAGGGCATCTAGTGGATAGGTGGAGAATGGCAGGTCTGTAGGTTCAGAAGAAAGTATATGACCTGGGAGAAGTGAAAATGTGGCTGGAGAGGACAGACAGGAGCAGACTGTGACAGAAGCAGCCGGTAATACTTATTAAGTTGGGCTTTTATATTACTTTTTATCTGTTCGCAGAAATAATCTTGTCACAGGGTTTAAAAGTATTACTAGAAATCTCCCACAAAGTTCAGCAGGAGGAAACACTGTTTTGGCATCCTATTACTGTCCAAACATGGGCAACATGTGTCATAACAACATCATTTACGTCTGTAGTCTTAGTAAATCTGCTGCTAAACAGAACAAATGAAACACAAAACATTTACACCACTGATGGTAATTCGTGACAGTTTTAGTAAATACCCCCTGGTTGCTTTAAATGAAGACGCTGAAAGTAATTTTCAGCAAAATCTTTGTATTTCAGTCTGTTAGCCACATAGAAGAGCCACAGATATATGTCGGGAAAGAGCTGCATGCAACTTGTGGGTTGGTCCTCACTAATGTAATCTGTTATAAAGAATGCGTTGATCTCCACAGAGAGAAGAGGAAGAGGAGTCATGTTCCTGTGGAGGAGCAGCCGTCCTGCTGTGCTTTGTGTCACGACGTCCTGAAGGATCCAGTCTCTACCAGCTGTGGACACTGGTTCTGCAGACGCTGCATCACCTCATACTGGGACCAGTCTGCTTCATCAGGAGACTCTTCCTGTCCCCAGTGTGGAAAAAGATCCAGAACAAGAGCTGGACTGCAGACAGCCAGTCAGACCAGCACTGTACAAAGTAAGACTGTTCATCTGTCTGCTGATGTCTTCATGTCTGAAAACAGGATCCTTCTTGGTTTATTTGTTGTGTTTACAGCAGAGACATTAAAGATTTGTATGAAACATTTAAAACCCTCTTTATTTTTTGTGTTACTTGTTTTAATGTTGGTCATGAAAATAATCACCAGATTCTCAAACTCTTTTTCTTTAGTCTCACAGTTTCTCTTGTCTTTCAGCAGATAGTGGTCTGCAGGAGGCTTTAGATGAACATAAGATCAGTCTGAGGAGGAGATGTGAACGTGTGATTGAAGGACCTGATGAAGCAGGAAGTGGAACCCTCCTCAACAGGATCTACACTGAGCTCTACATCACAGAGGGACAGAGTGAAGAGGTTAATACCCAACATGAGGTGAGGCAGCTGGAGACAGCTTCCAAGAAGATGACCCTCCATGAAACTCCAATCAGGTGCCACGACATCTTTAAAGCCTTACCTGGCCAACAGGGACACATCAGAGTCGTTCTGACCAACGGCGTCGCTGGCGTTGGAAAAACCTTCTCAGTGCACAAGTTCACTCTGGACTGGGCAGAGGGCTTGGAAAACCAAGATGTCAGTCTGGTGGTTGTGCTTTCGTTCAGGGAGCTGAACCTGATCAAAGATGAGCAGTACAGTCTTCTCAGGCTGCTCCATGTTTTCCATCCAACATTACAGAAGGTCCCAGCAGAGAAGCTCGCTGTCTGTAAACTGTTGTTCATCTTTGACGGCCTGGATGAAAGCAGACTTTCACTGGATTTCCACAACAAGGAGGTCGTGTCTGATGTCACACAGAAGTCATCAGTCAACGTGCTGCTGACAAACCTCATCGAGGGGAATCTGCTTCCCTCGGCTCTCGTCTGGATAACTTCCAGACCTGCAGCAGCCAATCAGATCCCTCCTTCATGTGTTGACAGGCTAACAGAAGTCCGAGGCTTCACTGATGCCCAGAAGGAGGAGTACTTCAGGAGGAGGTTCAGTGATGAAGATCTGTCCAGCAGAATCATCTCACACATCAAGACCTCCAGGAGCCTCCACATCATGTGTCTAATCCCAGTCTTCTGCTGGATCACTGCTACAGTTCTGGAGCACATGTTGACTACAGACCAGAGAGGAGAGCTGCCCAAGACCCTGACTGACATGTACTCACACTTCCTGCTGGTTCAGACAAAGAGGAAGAAGCAGAAGTATGATGAGGGACATGAGACGAGTCCACAGGAGCTGATGGAGGCTGACAGGGAAGTTCTTCTGAAGCTGGGGAGGCTGGGGTTTGAACAGCTGGAGAAAGGAAACATCATGTTCTACCAAGAAGACCTGGAGCAGGTTGGTCTTGATGTCACAGAGGCCTCGGTGTACTCAGGAGTTTGTACAGAGATCTTCAAGAGAGAGAGTGTGATCTTCCAGAAAACTGTCTACTGCTTTGTTCATCTGAGCATTCAGGAGTTTCTGGCTGCAGTCTACATGTTCCACTGTTACACCAACAGCAACACAGAGGTACTGGAGGCTTTCCTGGGGAAAGACAGTAACTCATCCCTGGATGTCATCCTGATGAGACTCATGAAGAAATCCCTCTACAATGAAAAAGGTCACCTGGACCTGTTTGTCCGCTTCCTTCATGGCCTCTCTCTGGAGTCCAACCAGAGACTCGTAGGAGGCCTGCTGGGTCGGACAGACAACAGTCCAGAAACCATCCAGAGAGCCATCAACAACCTGAAGGATATGAACAGGGTTGAGATCTCTCCTGACAGAAGCATCAACATCTTCCACTGCCTGTTGGAGATGAACGACCACTCAGTACATCAGGAGATCCAAGAGTTCCTGAAGTCAAAGAACAAATCAAAGAGACTCTCTGAGATCCACTGCTCAGCTCTGGCCTACATGCTGCAGATGTCAGAGGAGGTTCTGGATGAGTTTGACCTGAAGAAGTACAACACATCAGACCTGGGACGACTGAGACTGATTCCAGCTGTGAGGAACTGCAGAAAAGCTCTGTAAGTCCAGATGTGATTAACATTAACATTATAAATCAGTGCAGATCAGTAGTTTAGTTCTTCAATTATAAACACTATGTTAATACAAATATACTCATTATTCTTAAAACAGTGTTGCACTTGTTTATTACATAAATTATCTGTCAGTTGTATTTTGTCACAGATGTTCTTGAGCTTTTTCAAATGCTGTGAGACCACACATGTAGATTTTTCAGTTTTATAGATGTCAAGTTAATGAACACAGTTATACTATTTATTTCTAGTAATTGGTACAATTTGCAGTGTCTTCTATCTACCTTCTTTGGGTGATGGAGGTGACATGAAAACCTGGTAGAACATATGAAGGACTTAGGTTAGGATGTGGTTTTATTACAGCAGCATTTTATCACAACATATAGCAGTATTTTACAGTTATCAGTGAATGCAATGCAAGTTATTATTACCTGAGCTGGTTCCGCAAGGTGTGTATGTATATGTATGTGTGTATATATATATATGTATATTTATATAATCAGATATACAGGTAATACCAGATTTTCTTTTACCACTATGCTCTGCAGGTATGAGAGAGAGTGATGATAGTTATTTTTTCATGTCAAACAGTGAGATAAGATCAGCTGAAATGTCGGGCAAATGTTCATCATACTGGAAATGTCAAACTGTTTTGTCATCAAATACATTAAGTAAATTTAAAGTGTCCTCTTTCATAATAACATATTTTACAATATATGTGTCCTCACAGACTTTCACACTGTGGACTCTCAGAGACTCACTGTGAAGTTGTGGCCTCAGCTCTGAAGTCCAACCCCTCCCATCTGAGAGAGCTGGACCTGAGTGAAAACTACCTGCAGGATTCAGGAGTGAAGCTGCTGTCTGCTGGACTGGAGAGTCCAAACTGTAGACTGGAGACTCTGAGGTCAGTTCACTGACTGTAGCTTGAAACAAGGTCTTTCCAAATGAAGAACAATTGTTAGAGTAAAAATAAAAATAGAGAAATAAAACATTTGACAGGACAGTCTGTGAAGCTGAAGTCAGTACTGATGAGGCTGTAGAGTGTGGGAGGGATGTGAATGAGGCTGTTGAAGATCTGATGATATCAGATAAAAACAGGCTGCAGACAGTTTGAGCTTCAGTGTAGACAGAGAGAGAGACGTGTTAGATAAAGAAAAGAAAGATGTGAATGCAAAGCTCAGTAAAGGTGAAGTTAGGAAGTGTGATGATCTTGATGATATCAGAAGCTGATATGGCTGGTACAGAGACAACCCTCACAGCTGCTGTGGTGTGGTGTGCATTCAACCAGAGCTAAGAGTAACAAACAGCAGCCCAACACAGGACACAATCTCAACAAGGCAGGATTCAAGCTCTGTTTGAGGATTTCAAATATGGAGAAGAAAAAGGTCTCTGTTGTAATTACTACAAAAAGATGGCAGGTTAAAGCAGTCATAGTGTTTGTGATTTAGAGCAGCAGCAGACTGTATATAGTTTTTTAAAGATTTCTGTTCCAAACAAAGTGTCTGTAATCATTCCTTCTGTCCAGACTGTCTGTGAAGCAATCCCCTTATAACCTGACTCCAGTGTTACCAGATGATGAAGTATTTTTCTGTGTAAAAATATCTTTGACTAGTTTATCTTAAACTCATCTGAGGCTTCAGCAGTCTGTGTTACACATATCAAGTAAGTATTTAGTGTTGGACAGTGTTTCCTTGTTGAGCTGCAGTGGAGGAAGAGTAACTCAAAGAGGGAATCTGGTGCTAAATAGTCAAACTCAGACTGCTGAAGCTTCATGTTAGTTTCAGCTGAACTCATCAAGTCATTTCTTACAGTGTAGTTGTGTTAGGAAGGGACCACTTCACACTCAGTATGGACAGGAGGAATGATCACTGCCACCAGTAACTCTTTTAATGTACATGTGGCTGTTTAAGAATCATTGGAACAAATGTGGACGTCTACTTTAATGACATTTACCTACTGAGCTGCAAATACAGGAAGAAGAAGGTCATGTGATCAAATAATTACATGTTTTTAGTCCAACAGGTCTGATTTGATATTGATGGTGTGATTCCAGCCTTGACTGAGATCAGCAGCATGTTATTAATCTGTGTTGACATGAATAGGTGTATGAATGTTGTGCTGACATTTGGATGATGTCTGTAGAAGGCTGACATGATGATGATCCACAATAACACAATGACAAAGTCTCTCTACTCATTTTAGGGAAAAGCTCATTGATTAGGACATAGTAATGTTGAGCTGCACATTTAAAACCTCAACACATCTGATTGGATTATAAATTGATTTTCATCTCCATCATTTATTCTTTATTCAGATTGAGTCGCTGCAGGTTGTCAGAGATCAGCTGTGCTTCTCTGGCCTCAGCTCTGAAGTCCAACCCCTCCCATCTGAGAGAGCTGGAGCTGAGCTACAACGAGCTGCAGGATTCAGGAGTGAAGCTGCTGTGTGGTTTTCTGGAGAGTCCACACTATAGACTGGAGACTCTGAGGTCAGTTCACTGACTCTCTGTTACTATTGTAGATCTCATATGTTTCATTAACAATTGAACCTAATTTATGTTCGTACATAACTTACATCCATAAAGTTGTAAATGTCCTTTTGTTCATATTTTCATGTCTGTTGAACTAAATTTAGTCTGCAGTCACTAAAGACTTGTGTTCCTTAAAGAAACTGTAGAAAATGTCGTCTGTTAGTTGTTAAAGTAAATGAATGTTTCTAATTGTTGGTAAATGGTCACATCTGTATACAGAAGATCCTCTGAACTCAGGTTTGATTTAAACTGATAGTTTACGTGCTGAAGGAGAAATATTTCTTTGGTTTCTGTTCATTTTAATGTGATTTAACAAATAATGTCTGATCATTGATATTGATCCTTCAGACCACACACACACACACACACACACAGTATTGATGGTGTGATTCCAGCCTTGCCTGAGATCAGCAGCATGTTATTAATCTGTGTTGACATGAATAGGTGTATGAATGTTGTGCTGACATTTGGATGATGTCTGTAGAAGGCTGACATGATGATGATCCACAATAACACAATGACAAAGTCTCTCTACTCATTTTAGGGAAAAGCTCATTGATTAGGACATAGTAATGTTGAGCTGCACATTTAAAACCTCAACACATCTGATTGGATTATAAATGGATTTTTATCTCCATCATTTATTCTTTATTCAGATTGTGGCGCTGCAGGTTGTCAGAGATCAGCTGTGCTTCTCTGGCCTCAGCTCTGAAGTCCAACCCCTCCCATCTGAGAGAGCTGGACCTGAGCTACAACGAGCTGCAGGATTCAGGAGTGAAGCTGCTGTGTGGTTTTCTGGAGAGTCCACACTATAGACTGGAGACTCTGAGGTCAGTTCACTGACTAAAGAAACTGTAGAAAATGTCGTCTGTTAGTTGTTAAAGTAAATGAATGTTTCTAATTGTTGGTAAATGGTCACATCTGTATACAGAAGATCCTCTGAACTCAGGTTGGTTTTAAACTGATAGTTTACGTGCTGAAGGAGAAATATTTCTTTGGTTTCTGTTCATTTTAATGTGATTTAACAAATAATGTCTGATCATTGATATTGATCTTTCAGACCACACACACACACACACACAGTATTGATGGTCTGATTCCAGCCTTGACTGAGATCAGCAGCATGTTATTAATCTGTGTTGACATGAATAGGTGTATGAATGTTGAGCTGCACATTTAAACCCTGAACACATCTGATTGGATAATAAATGGATTTTTATCTCCATCATTTATTCTTTATTCAGGTTGAGTTTCTGCAGTTTGTCAGAGATCAGCTGTGCTTCTCTGGCCTCAGCTCTGAAGTCCAACCCCTCCCATCTGAGAGAGCTGGACCTGAGAGACAACGAGCTGCAGGATTCAGGAGTGAAGCTGCTGTGTGGTTTGAAGGAGAGTCCACACTGTAGACTGGAGACTCTGAGGTCAGTAGAGGGTTGGAGTCGGTCCCTGCTGGTCTCAGCAGTATTGTACTAAACACAGTTAGTCTCAAAGCAAAGATCCAGTATTTCCTGTAAACCTCCAACCTTCTCAGCGGCTGCTTTCCTCAGTGAAGCTGTGAGAGGAGAACGGTGACGGGCTTCAGGATTGGACAGAAAGACAGAGAGAGAGAGAACAGTCAGCCAATCAGATCAGCAGAAGCTGGTTGTGATCATGTGTTTGAGTCCATGTGAAGACGACTGTTGTTGTTGTGTTCATGTCTGCAGGAAATAAAGCTGGATTACAGCTGGCAGCATTACAAGATGTATAGAGACAGTGGTCCTCATCCATCAGACTGTCGTCCCATCAAATCTGATCTCAGAGTGTTTGTTCTCTCATTTCAACACTAAAGAATTGATCAGTTCATCTTTGTCACAGCTCTCAGATCAGTCTGACTGAAGCCTGCAAACCACTGGCTCTTATTTCAAAGACCCATCATTACATTTAGTAACCATGTGGTCTTTGTACAGACCAGAACCTCTGCTGAAGTCCAGTAATCACAGCTGATGTGTTGCTGTTCAGTCTCTGTGTGAACATGTAGGACCTTTTTATATATATATGACCATCTGTCTTCTGTTTTGTCCAAATGCTTTTACAACAGACTCCAGATTTACATATTTGTCATGAAACATTTTAGAAGCACATATTCAAATGTGAAAATCCCCCCCCCCTTCTGGTCTGAACAGGACTGAAGTCCCTGCTGGTCTTTATACTGGATGTGCTGCATCACTGACTGACAGCTGATGGAGGGAGTCTCTGTAAACACTGATTTATGACTTCTGCTGTCTGTCTTCTTCTCTCCTCAGCTGGTCGTGATCTCTGTGAGAGGATCAGAAAGGTGGAGGTGTTGAGAGGATCAGCTGTGTCCTGATGATCCAGAGAGGTTGAAGCAGCAGCAGCTTGTGTGTGGAGAGGCTCTGACTGGGCCATGTTACTGGGAGGTAGAGTGGAGAGGAGAGCTTCATCCAGCAGTGACCCACAGAGGAATCACAACAGACTGCTGTGTGTCGGCTATATAACATTTTCACAAATATGTATTTTTGACATATTATTCCAGCAGATAATGCAATTTTAATGTAGTGTGTGTGTGTGTGTGTGTGTGTGTGTGTGTGTGGTTCTCTTCACAGTTTGTTTGTCTTTTATCTTGTTATTTATGAGATTTGTGTGATTGTGTGAGGATTGTAAATAAATACGTCACCTGTAATTGCAGGGTTAGTTTTTTGTGTGTTTTTATTCAGGCTTTCGCCGCGTTGAATGTGTGTATGAACAGTGTATAATGCAGATGAAGTCACTGTCTAACGTCACAGCTGCAGACGCACCAGAAGAACCCAGAAAACAATGTAGGCGAGACGGGAAGTAGAGCTGAAAATTCCTGCCTGACTTGATCGTCTCTGTGTCCTTGAGACAAGCTGGCGGTGCACTCTCTCTCTTGTTAAAAGTCAATCTAGCTCACCCAGCAGTTTATCTCTCTCCCTGAAATCAGTTTGAACAAATAATAACCCAGCCAGATCATCCAAACAGGACGGTCAGCGTTCTAAATGAACTCAACAAAGCTGAGCTGAATAAGCAGGACAGATATTTGGATATAGATATTTTAAATGGGAGGGGGCCTGATAAAATGTCAGAGCCCCCATCTGCATGAGATTGTAAGTGAAATGTTTTTTTGTTCTACATGTTATATGTTACATGTTATTTGTATCCTTGCACATGTTCCTCGGTGGTTCCAGTCCAGAGACTCTTCAGAGCTGCTCACAGTCAGTCAGCTGCTGCTCGTGCGTCTCGTCGTGTCAATAATAAACTTCTAAATGAATTCAGACGGCCGGCGAGTTAATAAGAGTTCAGTTAGTCATCAGGTCCTGTTGGACAGTCTGATGGCAGCTTCATATGGAAACATTTCCACAGTGAGTAATTATGCTCATTAAAGGTTTTAAAGCCTCAGGGACTGATTCTCCAGCGACTCCTACAACACTGTCACACATGATGGACAGTTCAAAGAACAGAGGAGAATGGATCCCATTAAGAGACAACAGGCGTCTGGACACAGACACAGAGGAGCAACTCTGAAAGTGATTGACTTTCCAATAAGAAACGTTTACTGTCACTTCATACAGAGGTCCTTATATTAACACGCCAACTACCTATCAGCTGCCAGTCTGGCTCAGGGACCAATCAGATCCCAGGGAGGGGCTGTGACACCCAGAAGAAACCACAACATGTCGGAGATGAAGAGATGACGTGACGGTGTGAATCTAAGAGACGGAAACAGAAAGTCATCCTGAACTTGCTTCAGTGTTTCTGCTGTTATTTCATCTGCAGGTTCCAACACAGTGTTATACAGCTCACTGTTCACTGTATCACGTCTGATTCAGTCAAACACAAACACGGTGTCAAGTCATTTTACTATATTTGACCACTAATCGTAGTATTTATAGACAGTTTGGTGAATATGGTGATGATACTGTGATGTTTCTGCTCTGATGCAGCCACATCTCTACTGACACCAGCTCAGAGTTCAATACCTGTGTGATTACACAGAATCAAACAGTGAAACTGCTTCACAGGTGCACGGATGTAACTATGACATTTAGATTTAGAAGTATTTAAATGTGAATAACAAATCGTACAACTGCAGGTAATTTTACCATAAAACAGTATAAAATAAAACATACTGAGGCTGTAAAGATGTAGAACAAACCCCTCATCACATATCATTAATAATAATAAAAAAGTACACGTTAACACGAACACGGCTGTGAACATGGACGGATGTCTGACTTGAATTATATGAAAGAAAGACCAGAGGAGACGGAGGAATGTGTTTCTGATTCCTTGTGAAGATCCTGCAGCGTCACCAGGTCAAAGTCCTTAAAGTGTCTCCTGGATTTTCCACGTTTGGTTTTCTTGTTATCGTAGATGAGCGTCCACATGCATCATACATCAGTACAGGATGGAGTCAGGCTTTAATCTGAATGTAGTTAATATTATTATAGGAAACAATCACGAGATAAGATCCACTGACAGGACAGATGTTTGTAGTTAATATTATTATTATAGAAGAAGACAGTTAAAACTAATCGTGTGTTTGATACATTATTATGGATTTTCTTTACTTTTCTCTGTCCTGTAACTTTGTATATGTACCCTGCTATGGACAGACTGTTAATGTATGTGTGAAATAAAAAATAAAAAGACAGGGACGGAGTGGGAATGAAAGTCTCACACCACCCAGACTAAACCCACAACACACTTTTTCTAAACATATTGGCACAGGGGCAGGAATCTCTGGGACCATCTGAATAAATAATACAGGAAGACATTTGTTGGGGACAAGCAGTGAGAAAGCAAGTCATGAAATAAAAGAAACATATTCACTACCTCATTAAATCAGCCATTTAGTCACTTCTGCACCGCAGAGTCCGCAGGCTCTTAAAATCCACATCTGTCCACTGCAGATGCACCAAGGACAGCTTTAATTAGTATTTAATTAATGATTTATTTTAAAAATCAATATCGGTATTATAGACCAGCGACCTGACGTGTCTGTCGGAACAGATCAACGCTTCTTTTCTAATCAATACAGCTGATGGACTCGAGCTTTACGCGTTTTTCACTGAACTACTGCGTGTTGGCTCTGGGTGCTGCCAGAGCTCGTCTGACCTACACTCAACACTGCTCCTGAACGCATCCACACAGGTGATTTCCAGTAAATGGACGGGGGGGGGGTGAAAGTGAAAGTTAGTAGAACTACATGAAGTCAGACTCCATCTTATAACAACGAGCAGAGCAGGAGGTGAAGACTCGGTGAGTTAATGCAACATTATTCTTAGTGTCAGCTGAGGCTCTGTGGGCTGTGGAGAAGCAGCTGTAGGGGCCATGTCTGCGTACACATACAAGGAATTTGACTCAACGTACATACACAGAATAGACAAATTACCAAAAAACAAGGACAACGAAGGTGCATAAACATTTAACTACGATGTTCAATTATAAAATAAATATATATACAAAGTATATATGAACATAAAAACAACAACAACGACAATGAAATAGAGGAATTGACTGAATACACACTTTATATTCATGCTTTATATACCTGAGGTAGGTGGAATATGTTTGTGTATGCAGAGGGGAGACGGTGTGATCCCTCTGAGGACACAAGGTGTTACTAAAAACCTGTTGGTAGGTTGAGTTGTGTTTTAATCTGTTCTCAGGAGAGGTCGTGGCTCTGAAAGCACTCAAACTCATCCAAAGACTGAGTTCATGGGCAGGAAACATACTGGGCACATGAGCTGTATAATAGAAGGAAAGCAGCTCAGCTGGTAGAGAAACAGTCAAACTTTGGGTTTTAGTTCACTGCACTGTTCACACCACCAGACTTTCAGTCTTGTAATCTGGGATCTTGAAGTCGCTGTGGTTTCTGCACTATATGACTGATGAGCCAATCAGTTTTTGATTTTAATAAATAATAATTTTAATAGATATTAAATACATGCTAATATATAGCTACTACCTTGAGATGTGGAGTACTGACAGGGTTTCATTTTACTGTGTGTTTACCTGTCAGACTTGAGGAAAGATGAGTGATTTGGAGAAAGACGAGGACAGACCAGAGTCTCCAGGATCCAGCTGTCTGTCTCTGAAGAGTGACTGGTCCAAACATGAACCTCCAGAATTCAGTAATGAACCTGGACCCTCAGACACAAAGTAAGACTCTGTTTGTACTGTAAACAGACCTGAAGATGATTCAGTTTTTAATGTTCGATAAGCTGCACTACAACACTGTTCTGTTTTTAATTACATGAGTTGTTTTAAATCAGTCACTAGGTTTGTCCTGATCAAGTTTTTAGCCTCAATCCTGAACAAAGTCTTTTAAAACTGGCTATCTGCTGATCTGATACTTATATTTACCTAAATGTTGATTAAAGACATATCTGACACACTGAAATAACAGTTGCTAAATCTCATGAAACCTTATGTTTCATGAGCTACTTGATCCAAAGCTGCTGGCTAAACATGTGAACTGCTGCCTGAATGTTTCCTACACTGAACTTTGCTAATGAGGAGCAGAGAGTCAGAGCTTAATGACTGTGTAGTGGGAAAAATCTCTTGCGTTTTTCTTTTAACCCCTATTTCCATTTCCTATTGTTTTGACAACATAGAGTAGGGGTGCAGAATGTCAGACTCGCAGCCTTGTTTCCAAGAAGAAATCCAGAGGGAACTCATTGTTCTCTGCTGCTTAGAATGCATTACAAAATAAACATAACACGAAAATAAGATGCAGTTGTTTCAGTGTCCTTCATTTTTCACTGTAGCGTCGCAGATGCCATTCACCAGCAGACGCTTTCACAGGGCGGAGGTCAAAGACAGTATCTGCTTTAACCTGCTTTCTCTCTCCCCATGCTCACCAACAGGAGCAAGTGTACACTTTGCTAGGACGGACAAAACAGTAAATAAACACAGAGTACAGTAAACCGTGAAGAAAGGATCAGACTTTGATAGGCTTTATGTTTTCTGATACCGATCCTTTAGAATATGGATCAGCCCTGATATTGATCTTTTTGTTGAGAATTGACCGCATTATTCCCCTCACATTTGGTGGAACGAGAACTTAATTACTGTTTAGAAATATGTTTATAAGTTTCTTCAACCAAAATGTGAAGTTCAGTTTCAGAGGACAGATTGTTTTGTTCGCACACATTCGTCTGACAGTCCATCAGGCAGCAGAGCCTTCAGTTTAACTCTGGCTGGGCGCATTGACATCATCAGTGTTAGTGAATAAACTACTATATTGAGATAATTTTCACAGCCCACATGTAGGACTTTGTTTGGTTCAGTAAATCAACCTCATACATGTAGAAAATCTTCACTCTCATAAATGTTTCCAGCTTGAGACAAAATGTTCAGAACATGCAGATGGAGAAATAAACAATTATCAAAGACATGATCATGTGTCATGTTAATGTGACCTCTGCTCTTTCAAAGTATTAATGATGTGTGTAAAACATGTTTCCACAGACTGATATCAGTGTCTCCAGGATCCAGCTGTCTGTCTCTGAAGAGTGACTGGTCCAAACATGAACCTCCAGAATTCAGTAATGAACCTGGACCCTCAGACACAAAGTAAGACAGACAGTCTCTACTGTAAACTGACCTGAAGATGATTCATTGCAGTAAAGAAACATAGTAGAGTCCAGTAAAACTTGTGTTCAGTATCCAGCTATACAAACAGCCTGCTGACTGATCACTGCAGCAGAGGAAACAGTCTGAAATTTAACATCAGAGAAGAGCAGATTTAAAAAAAAAAAAAATCTTTTTCATTAATTGGACACACAAGAAGGTAGAGGGACTATACCAGAAACAGAGAGAGGGAAACAATCATAAAAAGAAAAACACAGATTAAGACTCTACTCAGCACCACAAAACAAAAGAGCAGAAGTCTAGTTTTTCACCACTTCCCCTTTCTGTCAGTCGCTCCACCTTGTTTTTCCTGAGTGTTGATGCCACCCATTTAATGGTCCTGTACAGTGTGACATGAGTGAAGCTGTCACAGCTGCTGGGTGCAAGGTAGCAGGAAATAGGAGCCAAATGCAGATAACTGAAGCAGACTGATGCAGTTCAATGACTTATTACAAATAGAAAGGGTACAAAGTCTTACAAGATCACAAGGCAGGCGAGGGTTAACATGGGGAAGACAGTCCAAACAGGCAAACACATCCAACAGGGGCAGGCAGGAATCCAAAGAGCAATAATCTGCCACAAGGTCAAAACAGGCAGATAACAGGTTTTCAGATTGCTCGAATACAGACGTCAGCAGCATGAAGCATGGAAACTTAAACAATCTGTCAGAGAACAAGTGGACCGGTATATGTGGAGGAGAGGCTGATGAGGGAATGACATGCAGGTGAGGAGTGGGCAGAGCAGGCCAGGTAACTGCAGAGCAGGTTAGGGAAGTGGGAACAGGTGTGTACATGGCTGACACAGTCAGGTGAAGGGAAAAGGAGGGAAAGAACGAGGGCATCTAGTGGATAGGTGGAGAATGGCAGGTCTGTAGGTTCAGAAGAAAGTATATGACCTGGGAGAAGTGAAAATGTGGCTGGAGAGGACAGACAGGAGCAGACTGTGACAGAAGCAGCCGGTAATACTTATTAAGTTGGGCTTTTATATTACTTTTTATCTGTTCGCAGAAATAATCTTGTCACAGGGTTTAAAAGTATTACTAGAAATCTCCCACAAAGTTCAGCAGGAGGAAACACTGTTTTGGCATCCTATTACTGTCCAAACATGGGCAACATGTGTCATAACAACATCATTTACGTCTGTAGTCTTAGTAAATCTGCTGCTAAACAGAACAAATGAAACACAAAACATTTACACCACTGATGGTAATTCGTGACAGTTTTAGTAAATACCCCCTGGTTGCTTTAAATGAAGACGCTGAAAGTAATTTTCAGCAAAATCTTTGTATTTCAGTCTGTTAGCCACATAGAAGAGCCACAGATATATGTCGGGAAAGAGCTGCATGCAACTTGTGGGTTGGTCCTCACTAATGTAATCTGTTATAAAGAATGCGTTGATCTCCACAGAGAGAAGAGGAAGAGGAGTCATGTTCCTGTGGAGGAGCAGCCGTCCTGCTGTGCTTTGTGTCACGACGTCCTGAAGGATCCAGTCTCTACCAGCTGTGGACACTGGTTCTGCAGACGCTGCATCACCTCATACTGGGACCAGTCTGCTTCATCAGGAGACTCTTCCTGTCCCCAGTGTGGAAAAAGATCCAGAACAAGAGCTGGACTGCAGACAGCCAGTCAGACCAGCACTGTACAAAGTAAGACTGTTCATCTGTCTGCTGATGTCTTCATGTCTGAAAACAGGATCCTTCTTGGTTTATTTGTTGTGTTTACAGCAGAGACATTAAAGATTTGTATGAAACATTTAAAACCCTCTTTATTTTTTGTGTTACTTGTTTTAATGTTGGTCATGAAAATAATCACCAGATTCTCAAACTCTTTTTCTTTAGTCTCACAGTTTCTCTTGTCTTTCAGCAGATAGTGGTCTGCAGGAGGCTTTAGATGAACATAAGATCAGTCTGAGGAGGAGATGTGAACGTGTGATTGAAGGACCTGATGAAGCAGGAAGTGGAACCCTCCTCAACAGGATCTACACTGAGCTCTACATCACAGAGGGACAGAGTGAAGAGGTTAATACCCAACATGAGGTGAGGCAGCTGGAGACAGCTTCCAAGAAGATGACCCTCCATGAAACTCCAATCAGGTGCCACGACATCTTTAAAGCCTTACCTGGCCAACAGGGACACATCAGAGTCGTTCTGACCAACGGCGTCGCTGGCGTTGGAAAAACCTTCTCAGTGCACAAGTTCACTCTGGACTGGGCAGAGGGCTTGGAAAACCAAGATGTCAGTCTGGTGGTTCTGCTTTCGTTCAGGGAGCTGAACCTGATCAAAGATGAGCAGTACAGTCTTCTCAGGCTGCTCCATGTTTTCCATCCAACATTACAGAAGGTCCCAGCAGAGAAGCTCGCTGTCTGTAAACTGTTGTTCATCTTTGACGGCCTGGATGAAAGCAGACTTTCACTGGATTTCCACAACAAGGAGGTCGTGTCTGATGTCAGACAGGAGTCATCAGTCAACGTGCTGCTGACAAACCTCATCGAGGGGAATCTGCTTCCCTCGGCTCTCGTCTGGATAACTTCCAGACCTGCAGCAGCCAATCAGATCCCTCCTTCATGTGTTGACAGGGTAACAGAAGTCCGAGGCTTCACTGATGCCCAGAAGGAGGAGTACTTCAGGAGGAGGTTCAGTGATGAAGATCTGTCCAGCAGAATCATCTCACACATCAAGACCTCCAGGAGCCTCCACATCATGTGTCTAATCCCAGTCTTCTGCTGGATCACTGCTACAGTTCTGGAGCACATGTTGACTACAGACCAGAGAGGAGAGCTGCCCAAGACCCTGACTGACATGTACTCACACTTCCTGCTGGTTCAGACAAAGAGGAAGAAGCAGAAGTATGATGAGGGACATGAGACGAGTCCACAGAAGCTGATGGAGGCTGACAGGAAAGTTGTTCTGAAGCTGGGGAGGCTGGCGTTTGAACAGCTGGAGAAAGGAAACATCATGTTCTACCAAGAAGACCTGGAGCAGGTTGGTCTTGATGTCACAGAGGCCTCGGTGTACTCAGGAGTTTGTACAGAGATCTTCAAGAGAGAGAGTGTGATCTTCCAGAAAACTGTCTACTGCTTTGTTCATCTGAGCATTCAGGAGTTTCTGGCTGCAGTCTACATGTTCCACAGTTACACCAACAGCAACACAGAGGTACTGGAGGCTTTCCTGGGGAAAGACAGTAACTCATCCCTGGATGTCATCCTGATGAGACTCATGAAGAAATCCCTCTACAATGAAAAAGGTCACCTGGACCTGTTTGTCCGCTTCCTTCATGGCCTCTCTCTGGAGTCCAACCAGAGACTCGTAGGAGGCCTGCTGGGTCGGACAGACAACAGTCCAAAAACCATCCAGAGAGCCATCAACAACCTGAAGGATATGAACAGGGTTGAGATCTCTCCTGACAGAAGCATCAACATCTTCCACTGCCTGTTGGAGATGAACGACCACTCAGTACATCAGGAGATCCAAGAGTTCCTGAAGTCAAAGAACAAATCAAAGAGACTCTCTGAGATCCACTGCTCAGCTCTGGCCTACATGCTGCAGATGTCAGAGGAGGTTCTGGATGAGTTTGACCTGAAGAAGTACAACACATCAGACCTGGGACGACTGAGACTGATTCCAGCTGTGAGGAACTGCAGAAAAGCTCTGTAAGTCCAGATGTGATTAACATTAACATTATAAATCAGTGCAGATCAGTAGTTTAGTTCTTCAATTATAAACACTATGTTAATACAAATATACTCATTATTCTTAAAACAGTGTTGCACTTGTTTATTACATAAATTATCTGTCAGTTGTATTTTGTCACAGATGTTCTTGAGCTTTTTCAAATGCTGTGAGACCACACATGTAGATTTTTCAGTTTTATAGATGTCAAGTTAATGAACACAGTTATACTATTTATTTCTAGTAATTGGTACAATTTGCAGTGTCTTCTATCTACCTTCTTTGGGTGATGGAGGTGACATGAAAACCTGGTAGAACATATGAAGGACTTAGGTTAGGATGTGGTTTTATTACAGCAGCATTTTATCACAACATATAGCAGTATTTTACAGTTATCAGTGAATGCAATGCAAGTTATTATTACCTGAGCTGGTTCCGCAAGGTGTGTATGTATATGTATGTGTGTATATATATATATGTATATTTATATAATCAGATATACAGGTAATACCAGATTTTCTTTTACCACTATGCTCTGCAGGTATGAGAGAGAGTGATGATAGTTATTTTTTCATGTCAAACAGTGAGATAAGATCAGCTGAAATGTCGGGCAAATGTTCATCATACTGGAAATGTCAAACTGTTTTGTCATCAAATACATTAAGTAAATTTAAAGTGTCCTCTTTCATAATAACATATTTTACAATATATGTGTCCTCACAGACTTTCACACTGTGGACTCTCAGAGACTCACTGTGAAGTTGTGGCCTCAGCTCTGAAGTCCAACCCCTCCCATCTGAGAGAGCTGGACCTGAGTGAAAACTACCTGCAGGATTCAGGAGTGAAGCTGCTGTCTGCTGGACTGGAGAGTCCAAACTGTAGACTGGAGACTCTGAGGTCAGTTCACTGACTGTAGCTTGAAACAAGGTCTTTCCAAATGAAGAACAATTGTTAGAGTAAAAATAAAAATAGAGAAATAAAACATTTGACAGGACAGTCTGTGAAGCTGAAGTCAGTACTGATGAGGCTGTAGAGTGTGGGAGGGATGTGAATGAGGCTGTTGAAGATCTGATGATATCAGATAAAAACAGGCTGCAGACAGTTTGAGCTTCAGTGTAAACAGAGAGAGAGACGTGTTAGATAAAGAAAAGAAAGATGTGAATGCAAAGCTCAGTAAAGGTGAAGTTAGGAAGTGTGATGATCTTGATGATATCAGAAGCTGATATGGCTGGTACAGAGACAACCCTCACAGCTGCTGTGGTGTGGTGTGCATTCAACCAGAGCTAAGAGTAACAAACAGCAGCCCAACACAGGACACAATCTCAACAAGGCAGGATTCAAGCTCTGTTTGAGGATTTCAAATATGGAGAAGAAAAAGGTCTCTGTTGTAATTACTACAAAAAGATGGCAGGTTAAAGCAGTCATAGTGTTTGTGATTTAGAGCAACAGCAGACTGTATATAGTTTTTTAAAGATTTCTGTTCCAAACAAAGTGTCTGTAATCATTCCTTCTGTCCAGACTGTCTGTGAAGCAATCCCCTTATAACCTGACTCCAGTGTTACCAGATGATGAAGTATTTTTCTGTGTAAAAATATCTTTGACTAGTTTATCTTAAACTCATCTGAGGCTTCAGCAGTCTGTGTTACACATATCAAGTAAGTATTTAGTGTTGGACAGTGTTTCCTTGTTGAGCTGCAGTGGAGGAAGAGTAACTCAAAGAGGGAATCTGGTGCTAAATAGTCAAACTCAGACTGCTGAAGCTTCATGTTAGTTTCAGCTGAACTCATCAAGTCATTTCTTACAGTGTAGTTGTGTTAGGAAGGGACCACTTCACACTCAGTATGGACAGGAGGAATGATCACTGCCACCAGTAACTCTTTTAATGTACATGTGGCTGTTTAAGAATCATTGGAACAAATGTGGACGTCTACTTTAATGACATTTACCTACTGAGCTGCAAATACAGGAAGAAGAAGGTCATGTGATCAAATAATTACATGTTTTTAGTCCAACAGGTCTGATTTGATATTGATGGTCTGATTCCAGCCTTGACTGAGATCAGCAGCATGTTATTAATCTGTGTTGACATGAATAGGTGTATGAATGTTGTGCTGACATTTGGATGATGTCTGTAGAAGGCTGACATGATGATGATCCACAATAACACAATGACAAAGTCTCTCTACTCATTTTAGGGAAAAGCTCATTGATTAGGACATAGTAATGTTGAGCTGCACATTTAAAACCTCAACACATCTGATTGGATTATAAATTGATTTTCATCTCCATCATTTATTCTTTATTCAGATTGAGTCGCTGCAGGTTGTCAGAGATCAGCTGTGCTTCTCTGGCCTCAGCTCTGAAGTCCAACCCCTCCCATCTGAGAGAGCTGGAGCTGAGTAACAACAACGAGCTGCAGGATTCAGGAGTGAAGCTGCTGTGTGGTTTTCTGGAGAGTCCACACTGTAGACTGGAGACTCTGAGGTCAGTTCACTGACTCTCTGTTACTATTGTAGATCTCATATGTTTCATTAACAATTGAACCTAATTTATGTTCGTACATAACTTACATCCATAAAGTTGTAAATGTCCTTTTGTTCATATTTTCATGTCTGTTGAACTAAATTTAGTCTGCAGTCACTAAAGACTTGTGTTCCTCAAAGAAACTGTAGAAAATGTCGTCTGTTAGTTGTTAAAGTAAATGAATGTTTCTAATTGTTGGTAAATGGTCACATCTGTATACAGAAGATCCTCTGAACTCAGGTTTGATTTAAACTGATAGTTTACGTGCTGAAGGAGAAATATTTCTTTGGTTTCTGTTCATTTTAATGTGATTTAACAAATAATGTCTGATCATTGATATTGATCCTTCAGACCACACACACACACACACACACACACAGTATTGATGGTGTGATTCCAGCCTTGACTGAGATCAGCAGCATGTTATTAATCTGTGTTGACATGAATAGGTGTATGAATGTTGTGCTGACATTTGGATGATGTCTGTAGAAGGCTGACATGATGATGATCCACAATAACACAATGACAAAGTCTCTCTACTCATTTTAGGGAAAAGCTCATTGATTAGGACATAGTAATGTTGAGCTGCACATTTAAAACCTCAACACATCTGATTGGATTATAAATGGATTTTTATCTCCATCATTTATTCTTTATTCAGATTGTGGCGCTGCAGTTTGTCAGAGATCAGCTGTGCTTCTCTGGCCTCAGCTCTGAAGTCCAACCCCTCCCATCTGAGAGAGCTGGACCTGAGCTACAACGAGCTGCAGGATTCAGGAGTGAAGCTGCTGTGTGGTTTTCTGGAGAGTCCACACTGTAGACTGGAGACTCTGAGGTCAGTTCACTGACTAAATAAACTGTAGAAAATGTCGTCTGTTAGTTGTTAAAGTAAATGAATGTTTCTGATTGTTGGTAAATGGTCACATCTGTATACAGAAGATCCTCTGAACTCAGGTTGGTTTTAAACTGATAAAGTTTACCTGCTGAAGGAGAAATATTTCTTTGGTTTCTGTTCATTTTAATGTGATTTAACAAATAATGTCTGATCATTGATATTGATCTTTCAGACCACACACACACACACACACAGTATTGATGGTCTGATTCCAGCCTTGACTGAGATCAGCAGCATGTTATTAATCTGTGTTGACATGAATAGGTGTATGAATGTTGAGCTGCACATTTAAACCCTGAACACATCTGATTGGATAATAAATGGATTTTTATCTCCATCATTTATTCTTTATTCAGGTTGAGTTTCTGCAGTTTGTCAGAGATCAGCTGTGCTTCTCTGGCCTCAGCTCTGAAGTCCAACCCCTCCCATCTGAGAGAGCTGGACCTGAGAGACAACAAGCTGCAGGATTCAGGAGTGAAGCTGCTGTGTGGTTTGAAGGAGAGTCCACACTGTAGACTGGAGACTCTGAGGTCAGTAGAGGGTTGGAGTCGGTCCCTGCTGGTCTCAGCAGT
Source organism: Lateolabrax maculatus (assembly GCA_031216445.1). Taxonomy (NCBI): domain Eukaryota; kingdom Metazoa; phylum Chordata; class Actinopteri; order Acropomatiformes; family Lateolabracidae; genus Lateolabrax; species Lateolabrax maculatus. The sequence goes on along the minus strand of CM062217.1, from coordinate 616,191 downwards.
ATTGTACTAAACACAGTTAATATCAAAGCAAAGATCCAGTATTACCTGTAAACCTCCAACCTTCTCAGCGGCTGCTTTCCTCAGTGAAGCTGTGAGAGGAGAACGGTGACGGGCTTCAGGATTGGACAGAGAGAGAGAGAACAGTCAGCCAATCAGATCAGCAGAAGCTGGTTGTGATCATGTGTTTGAGTCCATGTGAAGACGACTGTTGTTGTTGTGTTCATGTCTGCAGGAAATAAAGCTGGATTACAGCTGGCAGCATTACAAGATGTATAGAGACAGTGGTCCTCATCCATCAGACTGTCGTCCCATCAAATCTGATCTCAGAGTGTTTGTTCTCTCATTTCAACACTAAAGAATTGATCAGTTCATCTTTGTCACAGCTCTCAGATCAGTCTGACTGAAGCCTGCAAACCACTGGCTCTTATTTCAAAGACCCATCATTACATTTAGTAACCATGTGGTCTTTGTACAGACCAGAACCTCTGCTGAAGTCCAGTAATCACAGCTGATGTGTTGCTGTTCAGTCTCTGTGTGAACATGTAGGACCTTTTTATATATATATGACCATCTGTCTTCTGTTTTGTCCAAATGCTTTTACAACAGACTCCAGATTTACATATTTGTCATGAAACATTTTAGAAGCACATATTCAAATGTGAAAATCCCCCCCCCCTTCTGGTCTGAACAGGACTGAAGTCCCTGCTGGTCTTTATACTGGATGTGCTGCATCACTGACTGACAGCTGATGGAGGGAGTCTCTGTAAACACTGATTTATGACTTCTGCTGTCTGTCTTCTTCTCTCCTCAGCTGGTCGTGATCTCTGTGAGAGGATCAGAAAGGTGGAGGTGTTGAGAGGATCAGCTGTGTCCTGATGATCCAGAGAGGTTGAAGCAGCAGCAGCTTGTGTGTGGAGAGGCTCTGACTGGGCCATGTTACTGGGAGGTAGAGTGGAGAGGAGAGCTTCATCCAGCAGTGACCCACAGAGGAATCACAACAGACTGCTGTGTGTCGGCTATATAACATTTTCACAAATATGTATTTTTGACATATTATTCCAGCAGATAATGCAATTTTAATGTAGTGTGTGTGTGTGTGTGTGTGTGTGTGTGTGTGTGGTTCTCTTCACAGTTTGTTTGTCTTTTATCTTGTTATTTATGAGATTTGTGTGATTGTGTGAGGATTGTAAATAAATACGTCACCTGTAATTGCAGGGTTAGTTTTTTGTGTGTTTTTATTCAGGCTTTCGCCGCGTTGAATGTGTGTATGAACAGTGTATAATGCAGATGAAGTCACTGTCTAACGTCACAGCTGCAGACGCACCAGAAGAACCCAGAAAACAATGTAGGCGAGACGGGAAGTAGAGCTGAAAATTCCTGCCTGACTTGATCGTCTCTGTGTCCTTGAGACAAGCTGGCGGTGCACTCTCTCTCTTGTTAAAAGTCAATCTAGCTCACCCAGCAGTTTATCTCTCTCCCTGAAATCAGTTTGAACAAATAATAACCCAGCCAGATCATCCAAACAGGACGGTCAGCGTTCTAAATGAACTCAACAAAGCTGAGCTGAATAAGCAGGACAGATATTTGGATATAGATATTTTAAATGGGAGGGGGCCTGATAAAATGTCAGAGCCCCCATCTGCATGAGATTGTAAGTGAAATGTTTTTTTGTTCTACATGTTATATGTTACATGTTATTTGTATCCTTGCACATGTTCCTCGGTGGTTCCAGTCCAGAGACTCTTCAGAGCTGCTCACAGTCAGTCAGCTGCTGCTCGTGCGTCTCGTCGTGTCAATAATAAACTTCTAAATGAATTCAGACGGCCGGCGAGTTAATAAGAGTTCAGTTAGTCATCAGGTCCTGTTGGACAGTCTGATGGCAGCTTCATATGGAAACATTTCCACAGTGAGTAATTATGCTCATTAAAGGTTTTAAAGCCTCAGGGACTGATTCTCCAGCGACTCCTACAACACTGTCACACATGATGGACAGTTCAAAGAACAGAGGAGAATGGATCCCATTAAGAGACAACAGGCGTCTGGACACAGACACAGAGGAGCAACTCTGAAAGTGATTGACTTTCCAATAAGAAACGTTTACTGTCACTTCATACAGAGGTCCTTATATTAACACGCCAACTACCTATCAGCTGCCAGTCTGGCTCAGGGACCAATCAGATCCCAGGGAGGGGCTGTGACACCCAGAAGAAACCACAACATGTCGGAGATGAAGAGATGACGTGACGGTGTGAATCTAAGAGACGGAAACAGAAAGTCATCCTGAACTTGCTTCAGTGTTTCTGCTGTTATTTCATCTGCAGGTTCCAACACAGTGTTATACAGCTCACTGTTCACTGTATCACGTCTGATTCAGTCAAACACAAACACGGTGTCAAGTCATTTTACTATATTTGACCACTAATCGTAGTATTTATAGACAGTTTGGTGAATATGGTGATGATACTGTGATGTTTCTGCTCTGATGCAGCCACATCTCTACTGACACCAGCTCAGAGTTCAATACCTGTGTGATTACACAGAATCAAACAGTGAAACTGCTTCACAGGTGCACGGATGTAACTATGACATTTAGATTTAGAAGTATTTAAATGTGAATAACAAATCGTACAACTGCAGGTAATTTTACCATAAAACAGTATAAAATAAAACATACTGAGGCTGTAAAGATGTAGAACAAACCCCTCATCACATATCATTAATAATAATAAAAAAGTACACGTTAACACGAACACGGCTGTGAACATGGACGGATGTCTGACTTGAATTATATGAAAGAAAGACCAGAGGAGACGGAGGAATGTGTTTCTGATTCCTTGTGAAGATCCTGCAGCGTCACCAGGTCAAAGTCCTTAAAGTGTCTCCTGGATTTTCCACGTTTGGTTTTCTTGTTATCGTAGATGAGCGTCCACATGCATCATACATCAGTACAGGATGGAGTCAGGCTTTAATCTGATTTAAAGTTTTTAAGTGTAGACCTTTATATCAATATTGTGACTGATTGTTTCTCCCCTCAGTGTTCTCCATGTCACGTGTGTAATACCCAGACTGGACAGCAGGAGGAGATGCAGGACTATCCTGACCGGCTGCACCTGCCAGGCCTGACATTTGTCATATTTAAGACCAATCTGAAATACTACACAAAGACATGATTGTTTAAATGTGTTGATTTAGTTCTCACAGAAGAAGAATGAGCAGTTTCAGGCTTTGGCCTCACTGTCTCCAGTTACCCAGCAGGACACCAGACAGACTTTCATTAAAGTCCAGTAAATCAGTGTGAGGAGCCACCACACACACCGTCTGCATCGCAGCGTCTCTTCAGGGCACTAACATAAAGCTGCCCATGTTTCCCTGAGGGGACGAGTGGAGGGACGGAGACGACGTCAGAGCTGCTGTCTCTCTTTGGTCACAGATTAACAGTCACATAAAAACCACAACGCTGACTCAGTTAGTCGCTCCACAGATCAGGAGGAATCTCACCAGCTGTTCCCCTCTAATGTGACCAGAGCTCGACTGTAGACTCCTTTCACAGTGCGATGACTCTTCAGCTGCATGTATGATATATAGGTAGAGTAATTACAACATATTACAGCACACACAATCCCCTGGCAGTTACTGTCAAATAAGGAGCTGACTCAACTCAGACTTTTTATGTGTAATAATAATTTAAAAACTGTTTTTCCTGAAGTTCTCCTGAAACTAAATGTGTTTTTACAGCACAGTGAGTCGATGTTGGGCCCATAAGTTCATCAGGTCACTACAGGTCACAGCAGGAGGCTCAGAGGAGGTTTTCTGCCTCCCCTCTCAGGCCTCTGCCACATAACTGACTGCACACTGAGACCTCACATCTGTGTGACAACATCTGCCCATCAGCCTAAGCTCACATTAAAGCCGCCGCCTTTTCTCACCACTATGAATACATCTATATCTGATCCGGACAACGGTGCTTTCACCCCCTGATTATACCTCCCTGTCAAACAGCAGCGAGCATCTCTTCCACACTCTGTACCACTCTGTGAAATGTTTTCACTCTCCCTCTGTGTGGACTTTAATCCAGCACTTGTCTTGTCACATCTGTTTACGTCCAGTGTTTGCAGAATCCGTCTCCATTTCCTTTGCATGACTTCTGGCCTCCTGTTTGGTTTTATTCCAGGATTTCTTGATGATTGTTTGTCATGAGTCTCCAGAAAGTTGTCGCTTAAGACTCCTGATGTACTGATTTCAGGTTGAGGCGTTTGTGTTGGAGTGAACCAGAGAAGCAGATGTTGGAGCACATGTTGTCAGCAGCTGCAGCAGCGTCTAATGCGACCAAACAATGAAGGCCCATCGAATGTGAATGTGTCATTTCTGAACTTGGTAACAGCAGTTTGACCTTGAGATGCTTTCAGCCGCATCTCAAAGTCTTCAGTCTTCGTCAGCGGATGGAGTTTGCTCGGTTGTCATGGAGACAGCTCATCTGAGTGGCTGAAAGTTCTGGGAAAAGGTGGCAAGTGTCCCTTTAAAGGTCGCCGTTATTTATAAGACAAATCGTACCAAAGATTTGGAGCGTCTCTCCAATATTTGCTGGTTATTAATTCGGCTTGGGGACACGTCGGCTTTAGTTTAACAGCTTCTTTGTAACCAAACTTGAAGGATTTCGGAGAAAAGAGGAGGTGGATCCACGTTTCTCAGAACAATTTTACATCAAAGACCTGAGCTGGCAAGAAATGAAACCCTGTGGAAAGACAACAGGGATCAAACCAGCAGCCCCAGATAGTCACAACGAACACATTTCAGACTATAAAGCGCCACCAAGCCGACGCAAATACCCTCAAATCCTCCTTTAAAGGGGAAATCAAGTGAAATGCTCAATGGGCTTTTGAAAGTGAATTTGAAGTAAAGCTGTGGAGTACCAGGTCCACTGTGTTATTCTGTCCCCCGCATCTGCCAACTTTTCTCCACTTATTAATAGTCCACGAGGGAAAACATGGAAATGCTGACATGCTTTGGGTCGTAAACGTGGGAGACAGCAGCTGTTTTGCATTAAACACTCAGTATGAGGGACTTCCCTCCTCGCACCAGCTGCTGTCACACATGTCGGACTGATGTCAGCCGCAACAATATTTTGTGTTGTGAATAAAAACAGAAAACGTTGTTTTGAGAACAAATTTCAACTTGTGGAAAATTCAAGTAGCGAAAAAGTGTTGTTCCCTTCAAAAATCCATTCAGAGAAAAGGTGATGGATTGAGTCAGCTACACCGGGTCCCTCAGACACGACCACGGATCCAACAACTGATGTACAAGCGATGTAATTAAAAGATTGAAAGAAGTTTGAAGGTGATTCAAACTTCTTTCTATCTTTTAATTACATCGCTCATACGAAGTGTCAGACAGAAGGTCTTTGACATCAAACGTTAAAACTGCCTCTTTGACACATGAAGAGACACAAAAATACAGATAATAATAATCATATAATACATAACATTCTCTTTTATAGTAAAAGAAGTATATTTTATAACCCATAGTAATCTCTGTCTTAAACTCCAATTCTGCTTATTGTAGCTGATTAGTATTAGATTCATTAATAACTAATTAGATAATCATTTCATTTCATTATCAGTGACAACCAAACGTTTGCAATGTTGGTTTTTATTATTCATAATCTTCTTTATATCTTTATCAATAAGGAATCATTTGTCCCAATACTCCCAATGTACTTGTGATGTTTTTGAAACATAAATAATCTGAAAGCATAAATATAAATTATTAATAGAAAATAAAGGTTTGATCTCAGTGTCCAAGTGAAATATCCTAATGAAATATCTTTTTAGTGAAACTCCATTCAGACATACGTACACATCTGTTTATTGTAAATGTGGAAAATGACTTGAGATATGCAGGACTTTTGAAAAGTATTTCTAAAAGTAAAGGAGGACGCAGACGGGCGTCAGATCACCTGACAGCAGCCACGAGACTCCCTGCTGTGTTTTGGCAACAGTCCCTAACTTTCCAAAAAGTTTCAGGTATCACAGCCTGAAACTTTCAACATCCCCAGACAGTCAAGTTTAAACTTGGTTTTCATGCAAGTTAAATGTTAATCTGCGGTTACTGTATATGAATATGAAACTCGGTGCGGCGTCAGAACAACGTGTTTCACAGAAACTGAGTCAGACGTTCAGAAAGCTCCAGTGTTACATAACTCCAGAGACAAAGTTCCTTCTGTTAAAGATCTACAAACCTAAACTGGAACCAGTATGGTGACATGAATACAGCCTCATACTGGTGCTCATACTGGGGATCATACTGGTGGTCATACTGGTGCTCATACTGGGGATCATACTGGGGATCATACTGGTGCTCATACTGACGGTGGTCATACTGGTGTTGGTCACATACTGGCGGTGGTCATACTGGTGTTGGTCACATACTGGCGGTGGTCATACTGGTGGTGGTCACATACTGGCGGTGGTCATACTGGTGGTGGTCACATACTGGCGGTGGTCATACTGGTGGTGGTCACATACTGGCGGTGGTCATACTGGTGGTGGTCACATACTGGCGGTGGTCATACTGGTAAACAACCATTCATCTGTTTCTTTGTTCTGCTGCTGTGTTGTAGCTCTGATATTTGTTGAAAACATGGAAACTGGCACCTGGTGGAATTCCTGTTTTTCTGTTGTGAACTTAACCTGAAACACAGAAGTTAATCATCTGAAACCATGTTAACCTGTTATGGATGGGTGATCTCAGAGTGTCAAAGAGGAGCTAAAAACATATAGACAATAATAAACTGCCAACATGGTTGACCTCTTGTAAGAATACATAAGAGTCTCACAGCTTTGGTTATAAGCACTTAAATATTTGTGGTGGAAAATAATCTTTTTAATATAGATACATAATGTGTGTTGAAATAATTGATGAGGAAAAAAGATTTGGCACAGCTTTAGTCTGAATCCAAACTGAAGAATCAACTTATGTTAACTTTAAGCTGATGTAACAGACCTGTGTGTGTGTATAATGGTTAATAAAAAGGTGTAAAGGTTATTATCTAAAGGTAATGACAGCTGCTCTTTCCCTGCTTCCTCCAACAGATGGTGCTGTAGATTAAAAATACATTATTCACAGCTGAGATAAATAAAGTGAAGAGTGCAGTAATCCTGCACTACTTTGTAGAGATGCTCTGCTGGTTCCGGAATATTACAGATTCTTTATCCGAATCACTTGGGGTTTAAAAACATAATAAAACTGATGGATTTATGGCCAAAATATATGAATAACAAAATAATATTCAAAAGTTCTTTTTTACTGTTGCAAATACCAACAGACAGACATCAGTGTATGAAACTGTGGTTCCATCTGTGATATTTAAAAGAACAATCTCACTCCGAGAATATAAAACTGCTCTTATTGTTTGTGGTCGTCGCCTCCACAGATGCACTTCATGCTGGACTGTGGCCCTGCGGACCCCTGCGGACCCCTGCGGACCCCGCGGCCGCACAGTGACTCTGTTCCGCCGGCGGAGTGACGGTGGCGCAGCAGGAGCAGTCTGACCTCCCACCGGAGGAGTGGCGTGGACAGAAGGATGGTCCAGCAGATAGAGGCGGCAGCATGCTGAGCGCACACACACAGAAAGTGAGCCGAGCAGTGCAGACACTTCTTCACCTTGATGCCACCGCGGGGGGACACGCCAGGAGCCAGACGCACGGAGCCTAAATCCAGCGGTAAGTCCTTCACTCCTGTTCCACCTTCAAGTTGTACCAACTCTCCTTCAGGCCTGGTGTCCATGTGTGCAGAGGCGTCTACAGCACAAATCACCATAATATTCACTTTCCTACAGCTGCCACCGTGCTGCCTGCAGGACTGCAGTCTGTCACTCAGAGTGTATTTCCACTCACTGTCTGCGTGCTCCGACCTGTTAGTGAAACATTTAACAACCAGTCGGCTGAGGAAACTGTGTCCTGTGCGTAAATACGCAGCTGGAGTGTGTTTTGTTTTGGTGATTCTCTGGGACAGTTAGTGTGTTTTATGATGGTATCTCAAACTCCTGTGAGGAGCCAAGCAGCTGCATCATTTTCTACAGGATTACTGCAGCTGGTGCACACAGAGTCTGCAGGATATTTGTTGTAAGTTTTCAGCCTGAGGTGCTCCTCTGATTATACTTGGCTGTCTTTAATATTTGTATATATGTATCATATTGTAATGAGTCTTACTGTGATACCTGTGCTGTATAATATCCTTGTCATGCTGTCATGTAGTGAGCCCAGAGAAATGACCCCCCCATGTGTGTTTCTGTCAGGTCAAACGTCAGCAGCCCTCCGGTGATCCGCTCTGCTCAGCACATTCACTAAAGAGATTTATCACACGCAACCTGAAGAGATGAGCGGCAGCAAGAAGTAAGTGACTCCAACAAGCTTCACAGTTTTTCACTGAATAAATGCTCATAGATCAGGTGCACTGCAGGAACAAGTGGCTCAGTGCTGCAGACTTTACTGTGTTTCAAGTTCATGTCAAATTAAAATCAAATCTGATATAAATGTGAGCTACTGTATACACGTTAAAAACAACAACAACAGATGATTGTGTGTAAACTAGAGGGACCTGAACACACCACCTCTGTTTCTGTAATGCTGCACGATCAGCTGTTATTTAGGAGCATTAGTATGTTAGAACAATACAGGTGGCGTTTGATTTAAAAGCGGACTACCACCAGACTGTCGGATAGATCTTTTAACTGGAGGACAACCAGCAGCCAAAATGTTTCCCCTGCTGATGCAAAACAAACGCACCAGAATGAGTTTGGATTCATTCGGTCATCTGGATTCTTGTGTCTCGGCTCATTTTTCTGGTTTTGAGACGCACAGAACAGCCTCTTAAATCTGCCCAAATAATTCTGATATCCTCAAGTCGAGTGCTGCACAGAGGCCCAAAACACAGAGGAGGGGAAAAAGCAGACAGAAACTCAGAAAACATGTTGAAAAACAGAGTAGAATCATTTCAGTGACTTTAAAAAAGCAAGTTGACATTTGTCAGGATGATATTGGAACCAAAATTCCAGGATGTTCAATCCCAGCTGCACCCTGCTCTGTTTCCCATGTGACCCTCATTCTTTTAGAGTAAGCAGTGGAAACTTTTGTGCCAATCACCAAAAGGCAAAGCTTTGAATTTCAGCCTCATGCACAGTGAAAACGTCTGTCAGACGAAAGCCCAGAGTGGATATCATGTAACAAACACTGTAGGCATCCTTTTATTGTGTGGGGAAACCCTTAGAGGTTCAGGGACATCTGATCTGATGACATTTAGTCTTCATTGAATGAAGGATTTGACTTGATTGGATACTAGAAACATGAATTCATACGTGGTGTGATGAGTGCAGCAGATACTGTATACCATAATGCCTTCAGGCTGTTTGATGTTTCCGTGGTTTGGACACACAGTCGACACTTGCATCAGCTCAGGTACAGAGAACACACACTCCTCTTTAAACAGATAGTGAATGTTGGCTACAGTCAGATTGCTGAAAGCCCACAAGGACAGTGAGACTGATACGTTATCTGTGGAGAGAAAGACAGATAGCAGCTAATATACAATCAGGAGTGCAAAGTAACAGCTTGTCCAGTTTTGATTGCTTGCCCAGCTTGTAATAAGGTTGTTTGAAGGTTTCGCTGTTAATCGTCAATACATACATACTTAAAATATTGATTAAGGGAAAAATCCACCTTGAAATACGTTTACACGCTTCAAAGCAACAGGTGTTGAAAGTGGAATTTGCATTCCTTGGTCCTTTTTTGTTATTTTTTTTATTTTCTCTTATTCTGAGTAAAATGACGTCAACTTGAGATATTTCCTGCGCAGCATTAAGAGATTATTCTTTCAGTGATCTAAAACATAAATGGTTTAATACGCCACAACAAATCCCGAGTAAAGAAAGTCAATTCACAACTTAGATCAAGTCACGAGTCCTGAACTGTGCCATCGAATCCTAAATGAGAAACATTGTGCAGAAACAACATGCAGTTTTTCCTGATTATAGACAGAAGTGGAACTACAATAAGGTCACAGAGATTGAACATGAAAAGTTCCTCTTCATTAGGCCTTTGGATTTCAGAGAAGAATCGACGATTGTGTTTTGTGGTTTAATATATTTCTGAGCTGATTTTGCTCCATCACGGCCTTTCTATTGCTTAACCTGCTGCTTTTGTGCTAATGCCATTGCATGCACACATTATTAAACTTCTTATTAAAATGAATTGGTAGAATAATCCATCAATCATTCACTTGCGGTATCTTATATTTCATAATTTAGTTGTTTTGTTTGTTAAGAGTATTTATATAGAACTGATATTCTCCTTTGTTGATTACAATATAATCTTTAAAGCCAAAGTTTATCATGTCAAAACCACAAAAAGCAGAAACTCTGCCAACTAATTTCTATTCCTGCTTCCTTCCTGCTGCTGAAAAGCTCCTCAGAGTCCCTGTCAGGGTTTATTCTGAATGTTGGCTGATTGTTTTGCCTCAAACTAAAATTAATTCTAGGAAAACAGAGTTCAGGAAAAGGCACACACGATCATCAGGGAAACTTAACAATCTGCAGATTTGTGCAGGGTTTTGATTTAGAGGTGAAAAGCATTCTGGGAAATGTAGGAAATCCTTCCGTCAAGCAGAAACCATCAAAGGTAAATTTAAAAATGCACATAACATTACATTAAACATAATTGATGGCATGCAGCCGTTACATAAACCTGTGTCTGCCTGCTGAATGAGGTGTTCTTCTTCTGTGGTATTATGTTCAGTGTAGAAAACCGGGGTGCAGACATGTTATGTCCATGATTGTTCCATAGGTGGCAATGGAGGAAGTAGGAAGGCCGGTGTTAGTAGGAGAGCTGGGGAAGTCCAGAGATAAACCACTTTTAACAACCAGGCTACTGTGTGTGACCATTGTCATGATCACACACAGTAGAAACTATAGTGAAACAAATGTAACAATTAGATAAATAAATTATAATAAAGATGAATCTAACAAATAAATCTATTTTATCATCATTTGACCTTTTTTACCTTTTTGAAAGAATAGAAAGTAGGTTTAGTTTAGAAGAAAAATACTTGACAGTATAAAGTACTACAACATAGTGAAGCAGAGAGTATTTTCTCATGCTCGACGCTGAGTCCAGACCAGCTGGAAGACTCCTGTTGTGTTGCTGACCTTTGACCTCCAGGACACCTCGCCACTCGCCTTATTTCAGTACTTGCACTGTGCAGTGACAATAAAGTTGAATCTAATAAAAAACATACTATACTATGATACTATTATCCAACAAGCTTTCTTTTTCTGTGGCCAAAGTCAGATTCCGAATCAGAAACAGTTTGTTGCCCAGTAGGTTCAGTGAAAAACAAAAGTCAAGAATCATAAATAACATTTACAATCAAAAATATGAAAAATATATAAAAATATGTGAAATGTGTTTTCAGATTGAAAAGAGCTGCACCGTGTTTGAAAATGTTCAGACTATAAAGAATAAATACAAAATAATAATAATAATATAAATATTTGCGTCATGAAAATCTATTTTTAATTTAAGGACAATTATAAAACCTTTAATCTGTCACAAAACAATAAAAAGTGTTGTAGCGATTGTTTCACCGAACAAACCAATCAGTGATCCCGTCAGATAAACCCAGAGCATTACTCCCTATCAGAACGAGTGGGGGGGCCGTGGTGACTCTTTGACTGCTGCACTGTTTCTAATATGAAGATGTATAATATCTGACCCCCCCCCACCACAGAAACACACTGACACACTTGTTTTCAGTCGACCTGAAGGAAACATGTTTTAATCCTTTTTCACGTCGCTGTTTGTCGGGAAGCCGTGTGTTGGAGCGGAGAGCCGGCTCGTGTGTGTGTCTTGTCACTTAAGGAAAGCCGGCGTAATCCTGTAAGGGCGGATGAGCAGACAGACATGTGATGCCCCACTTGTTTCTTAGGTGGAGGGCGTGGGGGGGGGCTGGCAGGCATTAGCGAGCAGATGGAGAGGCTTTGTCGTGTGTGGGCGTGAGGCTGATTAGACACACCGACCGATACCTTTTCACATGTCTCTCTCCTTGTTTCTTTAATAAAACACCTCGGTTTAATGGACACTGAGTCTGATCCAGATTTCGACGGGTTCAGATCTCAGTCAGTCGGCCTTCTTTGCGCATGAGCAGCAGCCGTCAGTCCGGCCATCACGCCCAATTAGCCGAGACTTCCTGTCCTCTCCCTCACCCCCCTCCGCCAGATTAAATCCTTTACATCGTACCTATCGGGTGCACTCTTTGCCCTCCTCAAGGACGACACACATTCCCACAGCAGTTCACTCACTGAGGAGCTCTCTGTCAATGAGTCTTTAATGGGTGGAGATGAGCGCCACCAGCAGCACCAGACTGAACCCCAGTCCCAACTTACTGCAGGTGAACGAGCCCAGGCGATATGGCTCCACGTTGTCTCTGGAGGAGAAGTGTGAGCAGTCTTTCTTCCTCTTTTACTACTACAGGATGGAGGACGAGGCGGTGCTGGACCGGGGGGCGTCCTTACTCAAGCACATCTGTGACGAGGAGGAGGTGGAGGGTGAGTGTACCTGTCCTTCTACACTTCAGTGTGTCTGTATGTGATCAGAAAACTCTTCTTTTACCTCTTTCAGAAGTCACTGAATCTCTGTTTTGAGTCATTTGTGTGAAAACTCTCCTACCTGAAACCAAAAGTCTCTCCTGTGAGTTTTTTCCCCTTTTTCCTAAACTACTCAGATCTTAATTGATTTTTTTTTCTCAAAGTAAGAGCACTCATTGAGAGAAACAGGAAGGGCCTCATTTAGCCCGTTAGAGACTGCCAAATTTCACACACTTCCTGCACGTACACCGGGACGCTCACCTGTTCGCCGAGCTGGCACGAGAAAGATGTAGAACAGGGAGCATGTGATCCTGTGTTTACCTCACTAATCCCTCAGAGACGTGCGGCACAACAAACAGAGAGGAAACAACACCCCCCAGTGTGCCAAAAGCTCTTTAATGGGGAAAACTAATATCGTAATGTTCAAACTGAGCTGGATTAATGTCAGCGGGGATGGACACTAGTTAAACTGCTACCATTAGTTTCTCATCAGTGAACTTTTGTTTTTATGTGACAAATGAATTATAAAGTCTGACAGTTAAGTTTCTACGTATTAACAGATACGGTGTGTCGAGTTTCTCTAGTTGCTTTAGTTCTTCCAAGTGTTCTCTCCCATTGTTGTGGAGAAGCAGCTTTTCTTCATTTATTGAAGCAAAATGTCCAATATTTGCTGCATTTCTCTCATTTCGGGACCAGGTCAGTTAATTGTAAATCGATTCTGTGGTTAATTTGCTGCTCATGACGCTTCTTGTTGCCTAGCAGAAAGTTTAAGTTTTCATAGGGATGACATCAGCCCGCATCAACCCCAGCATCAGACACCACAGCAGGTCTCTTGGTTCTGGTCCAGCAGATTAAAGGGCCCGGCGTGGAGCCAGTTTACCATCCAAGGACCTCATGTTCTGGTTCTGAAGCACTCAGGGTCCAGCTCGACACCCCCAGTCCTTTGTTGCTGTGCTGTCACAAAACTAAAAAAACTGTGCTACTCAAATTATTTGTTTTCAAAAAAGGTGACTGATTCAGCTCCTTTATGATCATGTATTTAAGATTTTCATATATCTTTTATAAATAAATAAGCCATTGGCTTCCATTCATTTCTGCACTGCATGAATCTGTTAGACTCTTAAAACATGAGTTATGTAATGCATCACAGTGAACATCAAGTCTGCGTGATTTTATTTAGTCATTATGAGTTCATGGTGATGAAGCCGTTTCAGATCAAACCGAGGTCTCATGCAGCTTCAATGCAACTTATACAAAAGATAATGCAGAGTTGTTGATGGACACAGTGAGAAAAGTCTGCTAACTGTTTCTCAGACTGCACAGAAACAAATGTAAAATGTATAGATGTATAGATTTACAGTAAAGGGTCTGAACCCCCGGTACGATCCTTTCAGTAACTTATTTGTACACATGATCAGAATAACAGAGCCAGCAGTGGAATTCGCCCGGCGGTGTCCTTCATGCTGGAGGTCAACATTTAGTCAGGTGTCACCTCAGCTTGAACCCTGCTGCAGTCGCTCTAACTTCCCTCAGCTGTGTCCTCGTCTGGAGCCCCCCCACCCCGCTCGGAGCCGACAGCCCGACTCAGACGCTCTCTGATAACGGGAACAGAAAGAGATGAGCTGGCTTGACATTTGTCACGTTGTACAAGATAAAAGTGTGTAAGAGGAGTTTTGGTCCAGTCTCTTTATCTGACTCAGATTATTCTGTCGAGGAAAATATTTGGTATCTGAAGTCTGCGTCACTCCTTACTGTATGTTAAAGAGACGCCTGTTACAGCTGAGTCAGAGGTAAAGAACAGCTGTCAGCACCCCCACCCCCCTAATCCAGCAGCATATGTTTAAAGCAGTTAGTATTCGCGTGCGGTCGGCGCTGTGGCGTGTTGCCACCCTCCCCGCTGGTCTGGGCAGGTCCCAGCGCCACGGTTACTGGGGAAACTGGCGGTGGCAATGCTTCTCCTCAGAAATCTGGTGAGCTCAACAAACCTCCCAACAAGCACAAGGATTTCATTTCATTCAGTGTGCGCTTACAGGGCAGCTCCAAAAGAAGTTCTTCTTCCACACAAAAAACGAAGAGGAAGTGGTTGCACAAAGCTGCTCGGCAGTGTGCAAATCTTCCTTTCCAGCTCCTTGACTTGACTATTTTCTAGTCCTTCTCTTCCATCACTCTTCTACCTCCTTTCTTGTTGTGGTTCAGCCTGTGCAAACGTCTTCCCGCTCTGCTTTATGGTTCATCCATCAGCTCTAACAGCGGCGCGCTCTTTATTTCCTGCTGTCTGTCCATGTCCTGCCATCTGCCTCTGGGCCTGCCTCTGTTCTGATGCCCACTCGCTGTACAGCTAATTAGGCATTAATGTAAAGAAACTTTTGTTCCCTAAGGTCTGAGTTTGTCTTGCTTTAAGTGTGTGAGTGTTTTCAGTGGAAGGAAAGAAGACATAACCTTCATCAGCAAGAATTATAAATAGTAAACTGATCTACATTAAAATAAAGCAAAACTCTGAACCAAGGAGCAGAAAATCCTTCCATCATACAGACAACAAGGATCATGGTGCTGACAGAGTTGCCTTATCGAACTGGATTTAAACCTAAATTAGTATCAAAATAGAAAAGGTGCATTCAGCCGGACTGTGGTTAGTGTTTAAAGAGGGGCGCCGGGTTAGGGTGGGGGTGTACAGACCAACACCTCCCTCACTCTGCTGGTACTTTTATTGCTTTTGTTAAAGCAGGACAGCTTGCACCTTTATCACTGAGCGTGCTACAAACCCCGACTGGCATGTACTGGTTTCAGTCTAGTTTCTGCTCCATTACAGTCTAGTACACAGAATGGCACCTGTCCCACATGCTGACTGGAATTGACTGGTCAACAGCACGTTAAAAAATACCAGGAGTTTGAACAGCACTGCAAACAATACACATAAAGACATATTTCATGTCTTATCAGGGTTCCAAAATGGAAGAGGTCCTTTAGTATGTGCCAACAATTCAAAAACACAGCAGAATCGAGTTCAGCCACTCTTATTACTGCATGAGTCCCACATCCATACTCATTCTAATTCCTGTGCAACACAGTAGCTTCAGGAGCAGCATGGCAGCCGACTTCAACCTGAAGTTGAAACACCTGTTCTGTTTCTTCTGGCTGAACGTTCAGCATTTTTAGTTTCAGAGTTTTGTTTCTTAGAGAAGAGGATTTAGATTTTCCCCTTCGGGCCGCCGGTGCCGGCAGGTTTCAGCCGTGAACGATTGATCTGGTGTTTTTATGTTGTCCCATAAACATGTGACAGGTACCGTCTTTGTTGAACCAAAAGCCTCGTCGCAGCCGCTCGGCTGTGGGCGATGTGGGTCCGTCTCCGTCTGTCTGTCTGTTTTTTTCTGGAGAGTTAAGTTACCATAACAGACTGAAGGACTTCAGGAATGTAACACAATATGATCGCCCAATATTTCTTCGTATTTATCTGCTGTTATATATAAATATTATCTCTTTAACTGATTTTTTAAGCAGATGAAACTGTTGTCCTACATGTTTATATATGTTTTGTCAGTTTTTCAGCAGCTTTGTGAGAAAGTTCAGTCCTATTTAACAACATGCCCAGGTCTGCTCAGTGTATGGCTTTAGAGACCGTGACCGTCTGATTTGCAGCATCCCTTCATGTTTCTGTAGGTCTTCCTCGTCTCTGATGGTATGCTGAACTGTTGGTGTCAGTGAATTTAGATGAACCCTTAAAAAACAAGGCATTGTGGTACGAGTGAATAATGAATGCCGTTGTGCTTCAAGAGAGGTCATTGTTTGTCGTGTCGAGGGGTTCGGCCACTTCCTGGATGGGTCATGTGCAGTGCTCGGCTCAGCGTTACCCGACGTGCTGCGAAAGGAGGCGTTTGACACTGATCACATAGAGCCTTTTGTTGATGTTTTCTGGGTTTTTATAGTCTTCCTCTGCTAAGGAAGGACAAAGGTGCTGAAGCTGTAGGTTTCTGGACTGCAGGTATAAAGAAGGTGAAGGATTATTGATTATTATTATTACATTAGTAGAACTAAACCCTGGAACTGAAGAGCAAACAGTCAGATTACAAAGTACTGATCGTATTGATTTCAATGGGAAACGTTGGCGTAAACAAGACTGACTTTTAAGTATCAAACAAAGTGCAATACAAAGTGTGCAGCACTTGGATGCTGCTTAATTCATGTCCAACCCATTTATATCGATTACAGAAGAGGAAATAACAGGAACATCTCTCTGAATAACACAATACATTTCAAACTATTTCCTCCAAAATAAAGTTGAATCGACAGCTCTCTGAAACAGCTCCAGCACAAACTGGACCTTAAAACCTTCATGAAGGAGGATTTACTGCAGGCCTGTTGTATTAGACTGAAGAATACAGAAAACGGCAGCTTTAGTTCACTTGAAATCAGCAAGTATTGCATTGACTGCATTGATCACAGAATTGTCCATAGAAATGAGTCTTCTGTCCATCACGTTCAATATGTTCCAAATGATATTTGATTATATCCCTAAATGAGCGAGTTCCAGTGGAGCTTCAGGTTCTGTGCTTTGAGTGAACAAACCAATACGATGTATCGCCCGGGTATGTGTGGATTCAATTCTACACCTACAATAAGAAGAGTAAATGAGCCAGATATCTAAATATCAGCCACATTATGGGCATCTCTGAAAATAGATGTATAGCATGTTGGCATGAAATCCAGGCCCATCTGAATGGCATGTTGTTGACAAACAGTGTGGTCTGCATGTCATTATTGACCCTAAACCACCCGGGTACCTGTTAAACTGCACGTCCTGTTGGCATTGTGCCAACAGGCATAACAGGGATGTAGCTGAGCAAGCAGCCATGGCGTCTTCACTGCTATGTCCTACTTCTTTTTCTGTCCAAATATTTGTTTTGACAGTGTACTGCAACCCTTTAACCCTGCTCTGCTGCGCTGGGGACGTGAGAATCTTCCCCGTTTAACTGAATCGACAAGTGGTCAGGAATGAGTTGTATTTGACTCATTTTGCAGGACTGAAGTGGATTTTCTAAACGAGGCATCTAATTTTTCCCTTCCTGACGAGCATTGTGTGACGTTCAGATGCATCCTTTGCATGGTAGTGATGTGAAATGTGTCAGGATGTTTGGTGTCAGGGAGCTCATCTGCTGTGTTTTTTGCAGGTCACCACACCATTTACATCGGCGTGCACGTGCCCAAGAGCTACCGGCGTCGGAGGCGTCACCGTCGGAGAACCAGCCACAAGGACAGAAAGGAGAGGTTGATGGAGAACGCCTCTGACAAGTCGGACACAGAAAACAACGATGAGGCCAGCAACAGCATCCTCAAACCTCTCAGTAAGTTCTGATGGACTCCCTGTCGAGGCCGATCAGGGCTCCTGTCCGTCTTGGCTGAAGGCTGCTCTCTTTTCCAGGAAAAAGCCCCTGTAACTCCCCGTGACCCCAGAAAAGTTGCTGAGTCCACTAAGTGGCCAGAAATAGCCGTGCGTGTCCTGCTGAGTGACAAGTCTGTTTCGACAGAGCAGAGTGAATTTTCACTGGAAGTAATGGCCGCTCAGATATAACTGTACCAGTGCTGATATGAGTCTCTGGAGTACAGTGTGTAAGTGCATGCCGTCCTGTGCTTTTGTCCTTGGTTGTAGACATAAGTGTGTCTGTCTTTGTGTGCGTGCGGGTGTGTTAGCGTCTATATGTGTTCGTGGTCGGCTGCAGTGAAAAGTGCGATGTGCCCTCAGGCGCAGCTGCTCGGACAAAAAGCTCCGGCCACTTCCAGGGAAACTTGAGAGAGACGGGGAGGAGGGAAAGGTTGCACTGGGTGACTGTGACTGAAGTTAAAGTGTGAGCCCAACTCTTACGGATGTCAGCACTTCTTTCTCTGCCCGGTTCAAGTGAAGGTTTGAATCAGTGTAAGACTAAAGTCCTGTTTGCTTTAATAAAACCTGCAGACATCCAGGGATTTATAAGGTCACAGAGAGCAAGAGAAGGTGATACGTCTGAAGGGGTCACAAGATAATGAACAATTATTGAAAGTTGAAGAAGAAGAAGAATCTTTGCAGTTTTAGATCTCAGGGCCTTTAAAAGCAGATGAAACAACATGAGAAAGAAACATCTAACAGTTCATAAACATATTAACTCATAGACATAAAGGTTAGGAGCCAGATTTATGTCTCTGTCTGGAGACGGGCGTCTTGTGATGACAATAACTTGCAGTAGTTTTGGAGGCTGAGGTCCACGTGTAACAGCAGTCCGCTGTGAATGAAGCTTCCAAAGTCTTTCTGTCAGATCCACTAATGAGGCAGGCCGCTCATTTTACACATGATGTGACAAGACGACCGAAATACACCTCAACTGGATGTCACAAGGAGCACACATCACTTGTGTGGGGGATTTTCTTCAGAACATAAATCCAATCACACAATAGATTACAGTCCATCTGCTTGTTGCACACTGTTATGATGCATATTTAACAGAATATCGAGATATCGAGTCTTGGGGACGCAGTGGTCTGTGATGAGCTTCCAAAGTGGCTGAAGATGTGAGAAAGGAAAGTTTATTTCTAGAGTACAAAATAACATTAAAAGTAATAAAACCACAAAGAGAAACATACCAACGACAACATCATGTTATGTTGGTGTTTCAGATATAATGTTGCAGAGGAGCTTTTCTGCTTCAGCTTTAGTTTTACTCCAACTCACAGAGAGAAAGACAACTCGTGACGTAGGATCCATTGTCACATTGATCATGTCCACGAGCTGTGAGCAGTTCACCCTGAGTCACATTGTTTCACTTTAATACTTTTAGTTTTACAGGCCTGAAGGTAGAGCTGAAGTCTGTGTAGCAGAGAATTTTCTTTCTTTCTTTCTTTTCCCACATTGGGACCCGCTGAAGGACTCCTACTGTAATACAGAAGAGATATTAAAGAGTACAGGTGACAGAAGAAGAAGTTTCCAATACAACCTATGTTCATAGTTCTGGAGAGGCTGAGCATTTGGACTGACCTGGCAGGGATGCAGTTGTCTCCAAAGCTAATAAATCTTGTCTGTGGGGCCACGAAGGCTGCGTTTGGGGTGGGGTAAATATTCCAACCTGTTGTGTGTAAACAGCGCTGCAGTTACTCTTCCGCCTTCTCGCTTCATTTGCTCACACTTGGTTTAACAAGATTAGTCTTTTTTGACACTGCGGCCTGTATTTGGTGAGAAGACAGATAAATGCCTGGTCCAGGAGTGTTTTATTGTGACAGAGTTATGTGATTGCAGAGTCCGACCTTTCTGTCGGGGTTTTTCATTCGTTTAGTGCATTTATTAAGATTGTTGATTGAATGTGTAAGATTGACCAGTAAATAACAGCTCGATTGTTTCTCCCCGTCTATATTTAGGTATTAAATCGTTACAGATACGATAAACCGAAAACTCCAAATCAGCCAAATATCCTTATTTCACTCTTCATAGTTGAAGAAACAAATGCAAAACAGAGACCGAAGTGATGTACAAGTAGACATGAAGACAATCAGTGTGTGGATGTGTGAAAGAGTGAAGGAAATATATATATTTTATATATTATTTTACTTTGCTATTGCTAATTCCCCCCTCAAATTCAATCTATCAAGGCTGCATTAGGTCTTTAGTTTGCGTAAAAATCTAAAAGATTGTGTGTCAAAGGGGCATAAGTGAGATGAAGAAGCATGTGAAACCCTACACACCTCAGCTTGTTTACAGCAACATGGTAATTCTCCATTCATGGAAAATGCGACTATGTTGGCAGGTGAATGTGAGCATTGACGTTTTGTTAGCAGTCAACACTGAGGAACTCTGCTGGTTCATGTGGGTCGAATAGCGTGAATGCTGTTGATGTTACGTAAAAATCTGTCATGTTAAAGCGTTAATGAAGTGCACAGTTAAACAGCAAAACCCAAACAGAAAACACACAGAACAGTCGGTGGTTCATCGACTCTATTGCGTGTAAACAGACTTTTGTACAATTTTTATTCCATTTGATGTGAACCAGTAAGGAAACTGTTGCCACGGGTCCCTTTTTAAAGTCATTTACTGATTTGAGTTAGGCAGCATATACAGAAAGTGTTTTGTTCCTAATAATAGACTGAGGCTTTTTCTGATTGGGTATCTATCAATAGAGGAGCAAAGATTTTCATCATGCTGTAGGTGTTGACTACGACTCCCGGCACGCCTACAGTTAGATAAAGATAAAGAAAACCACTGTGATGCAAAAAAAAACAAAACACAGACGTGGCTGTTAGCAGCAAGTCCTCAGCAACAATCTTCTGTTCTTTGTAGAAAAATATAAACGAGTCCCTCAGAAGAAAAAGGAAGGTGAGTGTGAGTGTTCGGTTAGACAAACATTCCTCAGAGTTAAATCAAAGAAGACGGAGATTACTCTGGTCATGTGACTCGTGTAGGACGGCAACGATTCAATGTTTTTTATGACTCGCCAGCGTACATGTGATCAGCAACACAAGAGGGCAGTTTCCAGTGTTCATAAGAATCAATCGGTGTGATAGGCAGAGTGGGTCATGAGAGGTTATTAAGAAGACTACAGCTTTTAGCAGAATATTAGAAAGCAGGTTGTTAATATGATGACTTTGGACTGAAGTGTTGGAGAGAATGATGCTCAGGTGAGTCCTGAACTGAAATAAGAAGACAAAGCCACATTAAATGGGTAAGAGATTAAAGGAAAATCCTGCACATAGTGTCGTATAAGGTGTTGGGGGGGGGGGACGCAGACATCTACCATCTGAAGGCCAGAGCAGACCGCGTGACCGGCGTCTTCTTCAGATCTGTCGGTCGGTTTCTTGTTTAGCCTGCTGGATCAGCTGACCTCCCAGGGTCAAACCGGGCATATCAGCCTACTACTGACCTCCCAACAGCATAATGCCAAAGTCCTTAGAAGTTATATTGAAATCTTGCCATGTTGATATTTATGGTAGAATTTTCTGTTTTGAGTTGTTTGTTTGTGTACGTTGCTTTTTGTGACTAAAACTTGGATCTTTAGGCGTCTGTGAAGCTCGCAGAAAGCGACAGGCATGCAGGATACCTGACGTCCTGCTGGTCTCCACTGCCCTCCTCCCTGTTACCCTCTCTGGGAAACATGGCCGCCCCCAGAGGAAGCCTGCTGTCTGGACTGAAATCCTCTTGTTTGGTCAGATGGACGCCTCGGGGACAGCGAGTCCGTCGTCCTGCTCACATGTGTGTCCACTGCAGGGCTGTTTGACCTCTGATCATTTAGATGAGCGCGTCTTTTTTTGAAAGCTTCCCCTCTGTTCAGTCGGATCAAATGTTCTCTCAAAGTGGATTACAAAGATTATTTCGAACTTGGTTCTTATACAGGTTTCATTTCCCAAAGTCAGAGAGACTAGCAAAGACTGCTGTGATGTATTCAGAGTCTTTGTGTCTCTGATGTAATGTTGTTTCTTCAGTGGAAGGAAAGCTGCTTCTGTCAGAACTGAAACAACAATCCTGAGATTTACGAAGACTTGCATTTATTAGATAAATGCAAAGGTCAAGCTAGAAACTGGCTGTTTTTTGGAAAGTTGACATTTTGATAATCTGTGTTACATCCCTGAATGTTTGCAGCTATCACTCTGGAAGTTAACTCTAATTCCTCTGACAGCTTTGACACAATGCTACATATGATCCACTTTCTCTGAGAGTAACGAGGAAGGATCCAACCTGAAGAGACATTAAAGAGGTCTGATAAGGACTGTGCTGATCAAGTGTCTGCTCGGGACTGAGGAGAGCAGACAGAAGTATGTGACCATCAGACCGTTATTAACATCTTCTTCACACATCACAAAGTGATCGGAGGTTGTGTAAAACCTTCTCCTGTTGTCGCACACGGGTCTGCAGCTATGAGACCAGACTGGAGATATTCTTCAGTGTCCTGGGAAAAAGAAATGATATCCGTTGAAAAGGTCTCTGGATATTGATTGGATAAACTATGCAAACCTTTAAAAAACCATCATTTTGTCTGACTTGTGTCTTTCTGGTCACGAGTTATTGACATGATGAGTTAATCTTCATTGATCGACACCAACCCATCTCATCCACAGCCTTTCTTTAATCCCTTTGTTCTTTTACATTCATGTTGTGCTGCAAACAACCGAGATAGGACACTTTGGGGATATAAGACAAAGATGATGAGTATTATTTCTCCTCTAGACAGCGAGTGGCCCTGTGTGAAGGGGTCAGCGTTTGTACATAATAGTTCATCCTGTAGGAGATGTACAGCCTGCCTCCGGTCCACCTGCCTCGTCTAATTCACTTCAGTAAATAACCTCTTTGACTTGAGCATCAGTCGGACGGCGGACATGAGCTTGTGAGCTGTGAGTGTGTTGCTGTGTGACTGACACCAGAAGATGAAACCATGTGGATGAAGCTTTCGGTCCTTGAACAGTGTTTGAGCTCGTCTTCTGTTAAATCACCTCGTCGCCAGTAAACAATCAACAGTCATTTCCACTGCAGCCCTGGAGAGCTTTATTGATTCTGTTCTATTGATTCTGAAACAAGATAAATACCACTGGGATCTGCTATCTGCTAGAACAAAACTACCAAAGACAATGAAACAACTTTGCACCGACATGAATGAAAATCAGCCCACCGTCAGGGAAAGTGGCTCCAAAGACAAACGATCCGACTCGAAGTTCATCTTTCCCTCCCCAGCTGGTAGTGTTTCAGTGTTTTATTTTAATCTGGGAAGCCTTTGTTTGGATTCTGATCTGCTTATCTCTGCCTGCACCTTTGTCCCTGTAACCGATGCCATATTCCTCATCAAATAGACCTCCAATAAGGGCCTTATCGTGGTGAGCTGTGGTGTCCCTCAGTTCATCACACTGCAGCAGGCTGACCTTAGTTAATGTTAGTGTAGCTTCATGTTGTGTAACTGACATCTCTGCTCTTTTTGTACTATTGTTGTGTCTTGTTTTAATACATGAAAACGTCACCAAAGTCAAATGAACACACTGTACCTTCAGTGTGCTGTTGCTCTGGTAGGATGAAGAATAATGGGATGAAGTGAGACTTTAATGGGTTTATAACTATTGCCAGAGAGTTAAGTCAAATACACAAAATAAAATACTGGTGAACTCAAACCTGCTGTCTGCTGGGGTGGGATCCTTTGTTTTACATTCAACAGTGGTGGAAAGTAACTAAGTACATTTACTCAAGTACTATATTTAACTGTTACTTTATACTTCTACTCCTCAAGTTCAGAGGGAAATATTAGTAAGTATCTGACAGTTATAGTTATTTTACTAGTTAACTACATGAAGCTGAGGATACTTGTGTACTTTACTGCTGATACTTTAACTACATGAAGCTGAGGATACTTGTGTACTTTACTGCTGCCAGTACTTCCAGCGAGTCGCCCTCTGGGTGTTACTCTGCATTCAGCCCAGTCCCTGTTTGCTGGCTGTGTGCGTGCTGCCCTGCATACTGAATGTCAGACTTTGTGGCGTGGAAAACATTTCCTGTACTCTCAGTGATCCTCTCTTTGGTTTGAATGGGGTGATGCGGCGCTGCATTATCTAACCCTAACCCTAACACTAACCCATGTACAGTCAAAAACAATGAACCTGCTATTAGATCCCATGTAGCGTTTTACTGTGCTCAGTTTTTCAAAAAGGTCAGAGGAGATGGAAGGTATTTGTGTGGGATGCATGTCAAGAGTGGGACTAAACAGGCCTTTAGTGGCAGCCACACTAAGCTTTCTGCCGGGCAGCGGGCATTCTTCCTCCATCCCCTATCCCATGAGCCTCTGCTGCTGGGACAAAGTCCTCTTTGTATGCCCATGGCTCTTGGCTAGAGCACACAGAGCTTTGAAATTGCGTTTGAACGATGGGATTTTTATTTCTATCCCTCCTTTTCGTGCTCGCTCTCACCCCTCTTTGCTTTCACTCTGCAGTGAGCCTCACCCCCCTCACCCCTCTCACCCCTCTCACCCACCCACCCCACCTTTCTCTTAGCAACTACTCCAGGGACAGCACTGCATTGACACCAGCACTCTGCTTGTTACCAGCTTCAGCTTTTGCTGGACAGCATGGATAGTTCCTCATGGAGGATTAGAAGGTCCCTCTTAGATAAAATCTTGACAGTTTACACATTTATTAGAAGAAGCTTCAGACAATTTATTTTTAATTCCTAAATTTTAATTCTTAAGGGTGGGTTTCACATACTTTGTAGGTCCCACGACTTTTGCCATGAAAACGTGTTTCTCTTCCTGCTCACTCCTGTTATGAGACATTGTAATGCTGAGTTTGAATTTGTATGCTTTTATTAGTAAGATTAGAATATATGTATTAAAGGAATCCAGCAGTTGGTGCTCTGTGTGAGGCTTTGACCCTCAGCTCGCACTGCCTGCTATTGTTTGCATGTGATTTGGGCCATATAGGTATTTAAAGCTTGTTTTAACTGTTTACTGTAATCAGCGTAAACCGCTGTGGAGTCACAGTCAGCTGAGTGTGTGAAACGCACATGTAAATTATTCCACCCGAGCTGTTATTAAACCGGTTGCAGTGACTTAAGCGAGTTGCAGATTGTGTGTGTGTGTGTGTGTGTGTGCAGCAGACAGTTTATCTCCCACCTAGTAATCTAACAGCTGCTTGTCTGGCTCGTACCTGCTGCTGTTGTTATCGTGCTGCAGAAAACACAATACAGGGAAACTGCAAACCTTCACCTCATTTACTGAGTCATTCATTCATTCATTCATTCATTCAGTGTGGTGGGTGATGTAATGTTAAGTGTGTGTGTGTAAATTTCACCTGCGATGGAAAGTTAAAGACATGACAGTGTTTTCGTCTGATGAGATTAAGAGTCTGAAGGAAACACTGAATAACTGCATTATGGGGAATAAAAATCAAATCAAATAGAAATATATTCAGTATCTGGAATATGTATTCGGAAGCTGTTATGTAATCAGATCAGGCAGCTTTGTTATCATCACTCACACACACAGACACACACACACACACACACACACACACACACACACTCACACACACACTCACACACAATGTTTGTACTTCTGTACTTGTGAGATCCCTCACTGACATAATGCATTCCTTAACATCACAACTACACGCCCGTACCCTTAACCCGACCCCACACCAAGTGTTGACCCTCAAAAAGCCCTTTGGTCCTCACAGGGATAGATGTCTGATAGCACACACACAGTAAGACCGTAACACCACATTGGGAATTTTGTAAAATAATTCAAGTTAACTTCACTGTCCAGTCAGTGTATTTCATGTGCAAACTGATACACAGATTAAGTTTCTGCACTTTCTCTCCTTTTTTATATCAGTGGTTTGGAACCAGAGGAACCTGGCAGATCTGCTCACAAACCTGAATAAGAATAAAACTCTGAGCAGGAATTTGGGTTTAAAATAATCAGATTACAGCCTTTAAATTTCTTACATATTTATAATTATATTTAATAACTCACAGGTGTTTTATTAGAAGGTAAGTCTGCAGTATTATTAGAATGAAAGTGTTACAGCTGCCTGTATACAGGGAAGCAAAGTGGCACATCATCAGTACATCAAGACGTCAGAACGTGTTCACCTCAACCTCCAACCTGTAAACAAACTAACTATTGCAAACTGCCTCAAAGATGTTTGAAAATCATGACTACTGGTTATCATGAATGTTTAACTGTTTTTCTCCGAATTTAAAGTCTGGAGTCATCAGAACTGATAATCTGTGTCTGAGACAGTCAGGTAGGTGCTGGAGCTAATCCAAATCCTTTGAATGGAGATGAGCCTTCATTCATGTTACCAGTTACACCTGTGCTCTTCCTCCTACGAGAAGATGCCTGTTGGCTAAGGTTTGGCCCTTTGAATCAATTCAAAATGACGTCAGGGTACGTGGACGTGGCTTTGAGCTGAAGTGATTCCTCATCAGTGAAGTGAAGCTTGTACTCAGCAGCAGTGTGATTCCTCCGTCTTTCATTTGTGGGACGAGCTGCAGCTCTAATGAGCCTAACGCACAGACCAGTGTGGTTGTTCACTGGTGGCGATAATCTGTGTGTACAGTGTTCTATATGGGGGGGGGGGGGGGGGGATTGTTTGTGTGCTCTCACTCAAAGATCAAATATAGTTTCCACTTGTTGGAACAAGCTGTGATGGTGTCGACCATTTACAGCATGTTTGAATAGCACTAAAAAGTTTTATTTATGTATCAGTCCTGTTGAAATTCTGTTTGTGTTGCTCTCTATATATTTAAATGAGAAGACAAAAGGAAGGGATGCCAAGCCTCTGCTGGAGAATAGGCCAGTTTGTGAACCATTTCCTAATTGTTAATGAGGGGCTCCAGGGCAGTTTGCCAAGGCTGGAGGGCCAATGGCGAAGGCCTGTTTGAACAGTGAAGGGGGGCAGAAAGGGAGAAGGGGCTAGCTGTGGGGACACTGTCACTGAGGGGACCCCTAAACCCCGTCGGCCCCCTCCTACCTGCTTCACAAAGTGCTGGAGCAGGCAGCTGAGAGCGACTGTCACTTCCACCCAGACTTTAATGAGGGTCTAGCTGCTGCTTTGGGACTGCTGTCCGAGGAGCAAACCCTGGGTCAGCTGATTTGGAGAGTAAAGGGGGGGTCATTTTAAAGATGTCCAACAACAACAATAACCAGGAGGAGAAGGAAGAAAAGGAAGAGGACCCGGAGAAAGGAGAGGAGGTCATGGTGAAAATCCCACCACCTCCACCTCCTCCTGAGGTCAACGGGAAGGGTCCGGCTGAGGAGGGGAAGCCCGTGCACAAACCCTTGCCCAACGGGCACCATTGCCAGCCTATGAACCGCAGTATCTTTCCTCTCTCCGCAGTCTCACCGGCGGCCGAGAGGATCCGCTTCATCCTCGGGGAGGAGGACGACGGCCCGGCGCCCCCACAGCTCTTCACCGAGCTGGATGAGCTGCTGTCGGTGGATGGACAGGAGATGGAGTGGAAGGAGACGGCCAGGTAAGGACCACCAGTGACTTTCACTGAAAAAAACTAAAATGTAACAGAGCTGAGTGTGAAAAGTCTGTGAGGATGTAAAATTCAGTTTCTTCAGCTTCACCTCAAAACTGTTACTTTAATCCCAAATAACAACTAACGTGAACTTCAGCTGGTCTGAAATCACAAGCGTGTGCACTGAAAGGAGGACACAGTTCCACAGGTCTCTCCTGTGTGGCCCCATAGTGGGATGGGATGGAGATGGGATGATTGTGGGTATTAGGGTTGGATGGGTGAAGCTCTCTCAGGGGGAAACTGAATCCCTGCGCTGCTGTTTGAGGCTCCAAATGAGTTGATTTGTTATCCTAACCTCTGACCAATTGAACTGCAGATAGAAGTTACATTTTGTTTCACTGCTGGTTGAACGATTCGCAGAAACTCTGCCGTCACAGCCTCTCAGTAAACTTTAAACAAGCTTTTACTGTTACTCAGGAAGCTTTTTAAGGCTTCATTTTGTCCAGAACTGACAGATGATGCATTTGTTCAGCTTCTGTCACGCTGCCCAATGCACACAGGACGCTGATATTATCGGTGAAAGATTAACACCGATGGGCTTCAGTCATTATGCCAAAATTCAAAAGGTGACACAAGAGCTTGTCAATCCTGCAGAAACCTACCGAGCATTAGGCATGATTAAACCTGAGTTTAACCAAATACGTCAAAATGCAAGTGAAATGAGAGCATGATGGTGTTTGGCACTGTGGATTTTGGGAATTATGTTTCTGGAAAAAGCATCAATCTAATGACCAGAAACAGACCGAAATGTTACTTACTGGGACTGTTTTCAGGGTACAACAAGGTAGAATTTATTGTTATATTCATTGTACAGAGGAGCCTAATTCTACGGTTTACACAATAACATACACAATGTGATGAAAATTTCTCTGCAGTCAAGAGTTTCAACTTAATAATCAATAAAACACAATAAAACGTACAAGTAGGAAATCAATACAAGAAGATCAGCAGGTTAAAAAGGTTAAACGAGTTCAGAAAGTTCAGAACCCTCGGAAACCTGCTTATTTTATCATTAACTTTATAATACTTATAAAAGGTGAATTTAATGAACCCTGCATGTTTAATGTCAAACTTATTATTCTGTTAATAACTGCAGAGATTAAGAGCCGGTCCAGTGTCTCACCAAGTGCACTCAGGGGACTCCACATGAATTAAAGATCTCTGCTGGCTGTCCTCCAACTGCAATACTGGCAGCCAAACTGGCCAAATAAAACCCTGGAACAGAAACAACTGCTCAGTCCCGGCTCAGTTTCTCATCCCCCTGACTCTGAGGGGGGTGGTTAAAGAAATACATAAAGAAAATAGAAAATACTGCTTCGTCAGGCTCCTGCCTACCGGGTTATATTAGACTATTAACACTTAACAACCACAACATGAAACCACAGATTTAGAGTGCCAATATTAAAGTAATAGTAAAAGAACATTATAGTTTTACCAAGCTGCTTTTGAATTTATACACTTTTGACAATATATCACGTTTCCGAATGATATGATCTTTATTTTTCTTTTCTACCACAAGGTGCCAAAAACAATCTCGACACACATGACAATAATCATATTTAGATGTTTTTTCTTGTCAGACTGACAGACGTTATGGATGATATCGGTGATGCAGCTGTAAAGCCTCTTGTATCTAACCTGCTGTACACAGTTTGGACACACGATGCAGGTGTGTTGAGCTGCTAAAACTGGCACCAACTCTGTTGATCCTGCTTGTGATCAGCTCACTGATTGACTTGACTTGTAGTTGGTTCATCATTCTGTGACGTACTGGGTTGCTCTTCCATATACTGCACTTACCTAAGATAAGAGCATAAAGGATATTAATATCAAAGCTTATTGGCCCCTTTCATCCCTCCAGGTGGATCAAGTTTGAGGAGAAGGTGGAGAAAGGAGGTGAACGCTGGAGTAAACCCCACGTGGCCACGCTGTCCTTACACAGCCTCTTTGAACTGCGGACGTGTATAGAGAAAGGCACCATCATGCTGGACCTGGAGGCCTCCACTCTGCCTCAGGTCGTTGGTAAGTCACTTATATATATACATAGATCACATTCGGCAGCAGCTGATTTGTGTTTGGGTAAGAAACTGAAGCCACACAAACAAAGTTCACGTTCATCTACAGCGCAGGAAGTGCTTTGACAGAGAAAAGTTATTAATTAATTGGTTTATGAAACACATGATATTTATGCTGGAGTCTGACTAGAATCACTAAAAGAGAATCAGACTTCCATGAAGTTCGGAGACTAACATGAGACCGATTAAAAACAGAATGGTTCGTAAACGTCCCGTAGCTTTCCAACTCTGCGTCCTCAGTTTGTGTCTTTCTGTTTGTCCTCTAGAAGCCCGAGCTGAGATTTACTCATGTCCCCACGACTATCAAATACATTTTAACATGTAAACAGTGTTGATTCACTTGACCTCAGCCGGAGCTCAACAGTACTGGACCTTCCCTGCCTGAACATAACCTTAGCAACCGTAATGATGCTTTAATTCCCAACAGTGGATATTTGGTAAAAGCCACCAATAAATACATTAACAGATGATACTTATTATTAACATCTTGTTGTTTCATTTGTAAATTGAACAGTCTGGCCGACAGGTCGGGGGGAAAAATGAAAGATTTTTACTTTACTTTTAAGTCCAGTGAATATTCAGAGCCGGTCTGCAGAGCTGGTGCAGGTTTGTGGGTTGATGCTTATCACGCAGGGCTCTGCTCGGCCCAGTCCAGCCTCTGCTGTACTTTACTGTATATGTGAACACTGAGGACTCAAATAGTAGTTTGTAAACGGTCACACAAAAACTTCCTAATTTGAGGACAGCCAACCCTCTCTGTGTGTCTGCATGAGGGAGCAGGAGGAAGCGTTACCACTCGGAGTGATTAATGTGAAGTAATTGAGTGTGCTGCAGGAGTGCTCGGGCCGAGCCGAGCGGGGCCTCTTCCTTTGAGGCCAGCCGACTTGACTGATGGGCCATTAGCAGCACTACCCCTCCACAAGAGGAGAAACTCCCCGGGGCTGCTATCTGTCAGCATTCAGGCTTCTGACCTTCTTTTTAAAAATAGGCAGGAGCTTTTGATTGAGCTGTTTCATGATGCCACGAAGACTTTCATCCGGGAGCATTTCAGCTAACTGAGTCCTCGAGCACGAAGAGACTTTTCATGGGGACGTAATAAGCTGCATGAAGGCAAACTAAAAACAGGATATGAAAAAAGAGCAGAGTTAAAATGTTCTACTTTATTAATTAAATAATGTTTGAAATAGTTTGGAACTTTAGAAAAAGCAGTTTCTGTCTCACCTGATGAGT
The DNA here is from genome assembly GCA_031216445.1 of Lateolabrax maculatus. Classification (NCBI taxonomy): domain Eukaryota; kingdom Metazoa; phylum Chordata; class Actinopteri; order Acropomatiformes; family Lateolabracidae; genus Lateolabrax; species Lateolabrax maculatus. Next base: position 585,242 of record CM062217.1, on the reverse strand, counting down.
TCATGTAGTTAAGTGCTGGATGAACTAATCAATAAAAAATCTGACAAAATAAATTGATCTGACAAAATAAGCGACAGCGAGACATCTCTTCTGGTTTCTGGTTGTTTGTGGTTTGGGGTAAAAGTCATCTCTCCTCCTCCTCTTCCTCTCTCTGCACCTTCAGAGCTGATCACTGACAACCAGATAGAGATCGGCCAGCTGAAAGCAGACCTGAAGGACAAAGTGATGTACACGTTGCTACGGAAACATCGTCACCAGACCAAGAAGTCCAACCTGCGCTCTCTGGCCGACATCGGCAAGACGGTCTCCAGTGCAAGTAGGCTGTTTTCCAACCAGGAAAACGGTAATACTGATGCCAGTTTGGTGCAGTCTTCTTCTTTTGTTAAACAATGAAAAGAAAATGACTCTGTAATAAATGTAGCTGTACAGTATTTACCTGCATCACTGGGTTTAATCAAGTGAGGAGCTGAAGTGTGCAGTGAGCGATGAAGGACACACTGCTGCCCTCCTCTGCATGAACGCACTACTGTGACACGCAGTAGTCCAAAACAAGCACCAGCTTCTCTTCAATAGATGCTGGAGGAAATCTTTTATTGGAGACCTTATCAGAAGTTTTGGCCCTTATACTATCTTTTGAAAACCCTTCATATAAGCACTTCTTCTACTATAGTACTACTACTTACTCACTAAACCTGCCATTCAACTAGAGAAACTAAAGTTTGCCTTTTGCTAATTCGTCACAAACATTTTGTGTCCTCACTCTAACAACTGGATTAATGTGCTCACTGTACACGTCTGTACTAACAGCTGGAATAGACTCGACTGTACCTGTGAGAGCAAACTGACTTCAGCTGTAAAATTTCAACACAGGAATTGAATGAATTTATGACACAGTGAGAAAAGTCCAGGGTCACCGGAAATCATAAAACTCGCCCAGTGTTTTTATAGGATGTCACTAACCTTCTTTACAGCACTCTGAACCTCTGAAGTTGATTTATGTTTGTCTCAATCTCACTTCATTCACTTTTAATTTTCCAATGAAGTGAGAGAGGAGGTCGGCTGTGACCCCTCTGCCATCACACAGGGCCGGCTGTCACTTTGCTTCACTGACAAATGATTACAAACAGAGCTGAACTCAGGTTTGTGCTAAAAGAACACAAAAGTACTGAGGGCAGCAATAATAAATGGATTAATTGGAGACTTTAATAGGATTGTAGTTTCTGTAACATCAGGCTGGTGCTTTCTGCAGATAAAATCATGATTAAAATCCTTTGTTAGTGAAATTGAGTTATGTTAAAACACCGACAATGTTCAGTCTGTGTCTGAAGCAAAGTGACGGCCTCTGATGTCTGTCTGACTTTAACAGCTTGTGTACGAGTGTTCGTCACTCACTGAGTAACTCCACGTCTCTGTGTTGACTGTGTAATTAATGTGTTACCAGCCGTGGGTCTCTGGAAAGTGAAGCTGCTATCAGATTTATGACTCTATCAAGAGAAAAGTTCACGATTGGCTCAGTGGCAGCGTTCAAATGGAAACCGATCACATAAAAGTGAGATAAAGAGCTTCACTGATAGTCACTGATCACAACTCTGAGAGGATAAAGTGCATCGTCCAGTTTATTTAAGGATGTTGAAGGCTTCCTGTCCACTGACCCATGGGCTCCTCTCTCCTTCTCTGCACTGCTTGTTCACATACAGATCAATCATGTTTCTCACATCTTTTAACAGCCACTTGATTGTGTTCTCCTAACAAATCTCTTGCTTTGGCTCAGTGGGTTTGTCTCTCAACCCTCCGTCATCTCTCCTTCTCTTTCCTCCTTTGCTTCCCTGGATTGGGTTTGATAACCTGCTGCTGCTACTAAAAGCTCGCAGTCCTCTTGAGAACTCTGTGACTTGCCTGTCGGGTCGCATATCAATGGAGGACTTGCAGACCCAGAGGAGCACCAGCATGGACTGGCTTAGTAAGTTCTCTGGACCCGGTCTACGTTCACACTGCAGACCCCTGATCAGTTCTGAGTCACTGCTTGTATCTGAAGCCACAAAAACCAAAGAGTCTGTGACCAAACTCAGGCGTCTTTATAATACCAAGTAGCTCGAGGACTCGGCTTCTTTTCAATCTTTGAAATAACAACATCAAAATTAAATTTTAGTAGCTGTCAGTTTGATGCTTCAGCATCTCATTTTGCATCACAGATCCAGTCCCTGTGACTCAGACAGAACTCATATAAATGTGACTCTTGATTGGGAAACTTTCAGCTGCAGTTTGAACGTAGTGGTGACCAAAGTGTAAAGTATAACCACGATATATATCACGTACAGTAGAACTCATTTAAAGTGCTGTATGTAGAGGTGTCATTGAATAGTTTCTCATCCCTGTCAGGTTACTTTTAGTTATTTAAAAAAATGAAATATCTATATTAGTTTTTCCCGTAAATGTAGTTGATTTATTACTGTATCTACATTTATCTCGGCTGCATCATACTGACAAGCATGTTATTACCCACTATGCTCGGGGGGCAGATGTATGGACAAGAACTACAGTGGCATCAGAGTTTGCGCTGGTGGAGGTTTGAGCCTCTCAGGACACCGTCTCTGCGACCACGCGTCCTCAGCCGGAGCTGACGAGCTGAAACCAAAAGTCAGCAGAGCGTCAGTCAGAATCTGTCGGCTGTTAGAGGCACTTAGTGTCCGGCTGTCACGTCAGAGTCCTCGCTAAGATCATCAGATATTCCCAACAGTAAAGAGTTAAGGAGGAGGCTCTCTTTTTAAAAGAGGAAGCGTTTTATATCCCAGCTCATCCGAACAGGCTTAGAGAGAAAGACGACAAAGAAGAGAGTGGACCGATCAGTACCTGCTCTGTAATCAAGGTTCCACATCATTACAGAGGCCTGGTGCGGGGGGTATTGTGGTAGAGGCTCGAGCATGCAGTGTTGTACCAGGTGCTGCAGGGCTTCAAGATTCAGACTTTATATTCATCTTAGAAGTTTAAGTTCTAATTATTTCACACTGGAAATTGCTGACTCGGGACTTTGTATAGAACAGCAGATTCTCAGCAGCTTGTGTGTGGTTCCAGTTATGGTTCATTTCAGTCAGTGAACATGTGATGAAGAGGTTTTCAGCTTGAACAGTGAAGTGCAGCAGGAAGGAGTCAGTCCTCTGGTGTCTTCCAGCCTTTATTAAGTAGGTGACGGAACGGTCTTTATGTTTCAGACTGCAGTTTGCATGAACATCGCTGTTGCTTTCTTATTGTCGGTGCTGCATGTGGAGCAAACTGTCTGGGCCACTGTCTTTTCTTGGGTCTCTGCCTCCTTTTCTGTTCAGCTCTTGGGTCCTGGTTAAGGTGAAGCTGGTCTAACTGTTCAGGCTCGGTGTGTTTTAACAGATAGTCCCACCACAACCCACCGGAACCTGACCTCCAGCAGCCTCAACGACATTTCTGACAAACCGGAGAAAGACCAGGTGAGTCGCCTGATAATCTGTTGTCTCTGTCATTCTGCTGGGAATTAAAATTCACTGCAAAACAGGCAGCAAATATTTTGTGAACTGGGTCAGACTGTTCTGTTAGGTTCAGGTTCGATCAGATACATATCAGAAAAATCAGTGACAGAACATCTCCAAGTGTGAACTAAATCAAGTTGTCTTCACCAGTGCCAGACAAGTAGGCTCTCTGTCTCATTAACAGCTTTCAACAGGTCAAGGTCTTTCAGGGAACCCCGACCACAGAGACAGAATAGCAAAGATAACGTGCAGACTGGGGCTGCCGGTTCAGGGCAGACTGGCTCAGGGCAGACTGGCTCAGGGCAGACTGGTTCAGGGCAGACTGGCTCAGGGCAGACTGGTTCAGGGCAGACTGGCTCAGGGCAGACTGGCTCAGGGCAGACTGGTTCAGGGCAGACTGGCTCAGGGCAGACTGGCTCAGGGCAGACTGGTTCAGGGCAGACTGGCTCAGGGCAGACTGGCTCAGGGCAGACTGGTTCAGGGCAGACTGGTTCAGGGCAGACTGGTTCAGAGGAAGCCCCAGTCACAGGAAGGTGTGTGTACAGTCAGTACTGTATTGATAAGCAATCATGTACTTCACAGTTGTCAGTGTGTGATGCTTGTGAATTATTCACCAATGTTGTGATCGGAGTAGATTCATGACTTTTAAAACTGGATTAGCAGCAATGTTAAAATGAATGTATCGATCACTTTGTTCTGCAGAAAGCTTCTGATGCAGCGAGTTACAGTGAAAGTCTGTCTGCCTGACATCGTCCTCTAATCTCCATTGATTCTGATAGTGGAACAGTTAGATTAACACAGTTCACCGCAACCATTGGTTCAAATGGTCCTCTGGGAGAAGAGAATTAGGTCGGACTGACCCAGTAAGTCCTCCTGTGGGACAGACAGAGGAGGAAAGAGACAACTGGACAGAAAGCACAGGGGCGGATCTATGGGGGTGGCAGCTGCCAACTTAACAAAATGCCTTGCCACCCCAGCTGCCACCACAGCTTTGGATAATCTAATCCAGGAGTAAATGTATGAAAAGTTGTGACTGGTAGGAAACTTACAGGAGTAAAACTACGATGTCCGACTGCAAATGAAGGCAGCAGCTCTGTCGTCCGGCCACACAGATTCTTTTGCTGCTTAATGTGTGTGTTTGGTTGCCAACTACCACAAATAGAAATATACCAAATATTCATATGTATATAGTGTCTGTGGAAAGGCCTGCAGCTACCAACATCTCTGAAACGGCTCATTCTGCAGACTAACATGTCCAAGTTTCAGATCCATCATAAGTGCAACACTAGAATCGCTGCCCCGAGCACCAAACATCGGTCAGAAAGCAGAGACGCTTGGAGAAAAGGACTCCTGCTGTTTAATCAGCACCACTGGACAGTTTCCTCTGGGTGATCGTTTCCACTCAGGCCTCATGATAACTTGGTGCTTAATGAGGTTGTGGGGGCAGATCAGGTGCAGGTAGGGTAGATCAGGTGCAGGTAGGGTAGATCAGGTGCAGGTAGGGTAGATCAGGTGCAGGTAGGTTGTGGGGGCAGATCAGGTGCAGGTAGATTAGGAGGGCAGATCAGGTGAGGTAGGTTGTGGGGGCAGTGTGGGGTGGATTAGCAGTGACCTCTCAATCATTTACAGACCAACGTGATTGGATCTGTTGGGATCTCACCAGTGGAAGGTCACAGGTTTATGGTCCTGTCAGTCTCTGATCTGGGTTCTGACGGACATGATGACGAGTAACAGACTCCATTTTGATCTTTTTTTTCTGGTTAAACATGCTGTTTTGTTGTCTTTCCTTACTGTTGGTTGGTTCAAAAGAGGATAAAAATTAGGTCAGTTCTTCTTATTTTAGAAGCTGAATTTATTTCAGAATATCCAAACCTCTGTTGGATTATTTATTTCAATCTGTATGGTTGTTTACTAGCAGCCTCATTCTCATTGGAAGAAATGTTGGTGTTGTTTGGGATCTGATCCAATTTAAATCGTAGCACAGCTGATTTTAAACATCATCCGACACTCAGACCTTCTTTTATGTACAGTATCGTTCGGTTGATTTCACATTATGTCCCAACAAAGCAACAGAAACAATGATGATGATGATGATGAAGTCAGAGCTGAAGGAACTGTGGGCCATCTCTGGCTTTATTGTTTTATTGGTACTGCTGCCTTTGTCTGGAAAAACACTGAAGTGAGATATGGAGATATGTGGAACAGCGTTTATCTTTATGGGGCACAGTCGAGGTAATGAAGGTCATCATCGGGTCTTCGTGATCTTGAGCAGTTAATTATTAGATTACCTCCATGATTATTAGAGAACTAATGGTGAAACGAACTGGATTGTTCATGTCGGGGAGTTTTATCAGAAGTTCGGTCCTTGGATTAGGTTTAAAAATGTACGAATCCATAAAAGTTCAAAGAATCCTTCCACTAATTATAAACATAAAAATCAAAAAGTTTGGAAATGTTACCCGGTTTTTGACCCTGATGAAAACTGGTCGTCTATCATTTCTCTTATTGTTTGTTTGCAGAAACACATCTTACTTCGAGAAAGTGATGATGAATCAGGTTATTGATCAGGACAGTGAGAGGTTTTATTTAGTTTGGACGGACAGTTTGTCTGGCTGAGGAATGTTTTAAATGCTTTACTTATAGATTGAGAAGAAAGTTGATGGTTGTTGGTGTTAAGTTGCTGTGAACAGACTGTTGAGGGAATGAAGTGGTGAACATTTCATTTAAACCTTTATGAAAAACCGTCTTGTGTTATGGAGGATAAGAACATTGTCAGTTGACTTAATTTGAGGTTAGGGGTTAATTAATGAATTGATTCAGAAAACGAACTTGAACTCAGTGTTTCATGCGTCTATGCATCCTGTCTCCTGTTAATATACAACACAGCAGTTTTTCCAAGACAATCTTATCTACATGTTTATGATCGCAGTCCTTGAAGTTTTATTCATTAATGATCTCAATCTCAATCATAAGTATGCCCCTTTTTTATCATAGGCAACATCTTATACGATTGTGGTTTAAATGAATGTGATGTGAAGTGTGTGGGGACAGCTCCTGGATTAAAAACAGAAAAGTGAATTAGACTTTGCTGAACAGTATGAATGAGCCTCTAAAGGGCTTTTTATTACCCCGGGAGTTCAGTTTCAGCTGTTGGTGTTCAGGAGTTTCACTAAAAAATGTTACGTTAAGGCTATTAACAAACACACACACACACTCACACACAAATATAAAAATCAAACAGATGCTACGTTATCATACTAAAAGTAATTAAGACAATGCAGATCTGTTCAGTTCAATTTTGTTGCTCATTTTGGCATAAAATGCCTCCTGTCTTCTCAGTCGAGGTCTCATCACAAACACAAGAACTATTTTTGCACCACATGATCTATAGTTAGATTGTGGTGCTTCGTAACTTCTTTAATTAACGTAGAACAGAGACTGAAATCTGCCAGAACCTTTGAGAAATTATCCATTAGTTCAGTAGTCCAGTAGTTCAGAGGCAAAAACATGTAAAAGCACAGGCATGCTCCTTTAATCCTGATCTCTGTGGTATCAGACTCTGTAGAAAAATACAGTTGTGTTCAGTCTGACAGGTTTGGATTCACATGCAGTGTTGACCTGCTGTCACCTGTAAAAACGCATGTGAAGCAGCTTCTGTCGGTGAGAAAAACAGTTTCAAACTGTTCCTCAGAGACACAGTTGCAGGACCTTAATGTGGAATGTGAATCTGTGGAGGTAAAATGTTGAACCTGTGGAGCTCAGCAGGTGTCTGACCTCCACCTTCATACGTCTCACCACCACGACAGAAAGAAATGCGGCCTTGTTTCGATGCCACGGGAGCCTCCTGCTTTGGTATTTGAGCTGAATGGGATTGTCCTGTTTGATATAGTTAGTTTAATTCGCTGGTGTGAACATAACATTTAACGCCTCCTCCTATTCTTCTCTTTTATGCTTTAAGCTGAGGAACAAGTTCATGAAGAAGTTGCCGAGAGACGCCGAGGCCTCCAACGTGCTGGTGGGGGAGGTGGACTTCCTGGACTCGCCGTTTGTGGCGTTTGTTCGTCTGCAGCAAGCTGTGATGCTGGGAGCCTTAACGGAGGTTCCTGTTCCCACCAGGTGATTGAGATTCATGTCTCCACTCCAGGAACTCATAAAGTTCAGATTAGGAAGACGCATCAGTCCAGAGTTTCTGTGAAGACGGTTGTAGTTGTCACACACATAACACTGAAGAAATCTGTGAAAAACACTTTATATGATGTGAAATAGTCTTATCGTGTCCATCACATGATGATAAAACTACAGCTGAACTAAACTTGTGTTTCTGTGACCAAACAGACACAAAGTCTTTTTATTTCCTGTTGTTCTTGGAGGAAACGTTTCAAGCAGCTGTGATGAATTGCTAAATGTTGCATTTAACAATGTCCTTAAGGAATGTCTCTGCTGACGTATCTAATGCATCACATACATCCCTTTAGGGTTTTATTGTTAGAATAAAACTGGGAAAGCCCTTGAGAGGTATTTGAATGGGTGGCTGATAGACGCGGAATGACAACATGAACAGATGTAAATATGGAAAGGAAGCTGGTTTTATCGTTACAGATAAACAACTGTCATTAACACTAATGATTTTGTTCCATTTGCAGATTTTTATTCATCTTACTTGGACCCAAAGGAAAAGCCAAGTCGTACCATGAGATCGGCAGAGCGATCGCCACGCTGATGTCAGATGAGGTCAGACTGCAATTAACACATCAGTCTTATTTTGATCCTTTCATTTAATGCAACACATCTGAATAAATGCTGCATTAATAATCAGGAATATTTCTCTACAGTTTGGGGAACACATTGGTCCTTTTAGGGTTAATTGGATCAACAGTTTTACTGTGTATTTTTAGTATTTTGGTCAGTTCTTCTATGCAAATAAAAAATGAAAGTGAAAACAAAGACACACAGTGTGTTAATAAAGTCTACACAGATGTACAGCATGTGCACTGGTGCTGCATTGTGCATCGATTCATCGGTCCATGCGTAAACCCCGAGAGCTGATGTTACAGCTGGCTGACACTGCATGCTTTGACAGGCCTCTTTCACACTTGAATGCCTCGTCCCTTTCCCTCTGTGTTCAGGTCTTTCATGACATTGCGTATAAGGCCAAGGACAGACAAGACCTGCTGGCCGGTATCGACGAGTTCCTGGACGAGGTGATCGTGCTTCCTCCTGGAGAGTGGGACCCCACCATCCGGATAGAGCCTCCCAAATCCCTCCCCTCCTCTGACAAAAGGTCGAGAAACGTGTAGAAATATAAGTGTGCACTCACTGCTGCTTCTTCGCTGAATGTCCAAGAAATCCCAACTAGTTAGTTTTACATCTTCATCATTCTCATGTTGATTTTCTGCCAGGCAAGAAAAAGATGTCGTTTTCTGTTGTCTTATAACTGGATGTCGAATCATTTAAAAAACATTTTAGAGGATTATAAAAAGTGAAAGCAGCCCGGAGGTGGAACGCCTGAGAGATTGTTGTGATCTTATCTGAAAACACAAGAGTTCACTGATTCTAAAAGGACCTCAGGCTGTACATTAGTCTGCTGGTCATTTATTAATCCTATTTACACACACACACACACACACACACACACACACACACACACACACACACACGTAAAACAAGTGAAAATATAACCAGCGGTAGGAAGCAACTTAAATAAAACTGTAAAGTATCTGTAATAGGATTCAACAGTGGAAACACACATGTGAGAGCACAGCAAAGACCAACACTGTGGTAACAGAAAATGATGAAAAGACTTATCTTGCATTAAACATGTAAGAAGCCGCAGATGTTCTGAGTGCTGTGTGTGCAGGAACTACATTATGTTATAGGAGGGCACTGAAGTGCGTCCAGGTGTGCAGCACAGTGTTCAATTATGAAGGAGCAGCAGAGGCTTTATTTAAAGCTGCAGGTGGGGGGGATGCGCTCCCAGAGGGCCATCGCCCAGTTAAAAAGGAACAAATTACCTACTGGATATCGACTGATTGACAACATGCTGACATGACACTTATGCTGAACACTAAAAAAACTCTGTAGATATTTGAGGTTTTCAAATATATGAAGTCAACTGACTGTTAATCAGAAGTTAAGAGCCAGACTGAACAAAAGTGTATTTTTGTGTATTTTAGAAAAAACATGTATGCAGGAGGGGATTCTCAGATGAACGGAGATATGCCTCATGATGGGGGTCACGGAGGAGGGGGGCACGCTGTGGGGGATGAGCTGAAGAAGACTGGAAGGTATGAAACCAAATAGTTTTAAATAATAGTTTTTATATGAGAATGGATTCATGTTCCTACCGACCTAGAACTGGACCTTTTAAACACTAAACAAGCACAAGCTGTGGTACACATATAGGAAAACAGCCAGCAGCTGCAGGAGTTTAAAACGACTGTACAATGGACAGATATCAGAGAAAGATGTGTCTGATTACAGCGGATGTTTTGTTCCTCACATCGTGCTGATGATTCAGTCTCACACTGTTGCAGACGTCATGTCTTATAAAGTTAAAGGAGTCACATATTGCAGCTCTCTGGGTCTGTGTTCTAACACTGTGAATGCATATTTCCCTATTATAGATTATATTAGTATTACTATTAAAACGACACCGTCTGTCTCTGTTTTCAGGTTTTGTGGGGGTCTCCTACTTGACATCAAAAGAAAAGCGCCTTTCTTCGTCAGTGACTTCACCGATGCATTTCACATTCAGGCCTTGTCGGCCATTTTGTTTATTTACCTGGGAACAGTGACAAACGCCATCACCTTCGGTGGTCTGCTGGGGGACGCCACAGAAAACATGCAGGTCAGACTGAGAGTTTGTGGACTGATGACCATTTATGTCCCGAATGATTCCCTCACTGAGCCCTCCGTGTGTGCAGGGTGTGTTGGAGAGTTTTCTGGGCACAGCGATCACCGGCGGGGTTTTCTGCCTGCTGGGTGGACAGCCTCTCATCATCCTCAGCAGCACCGGGCCTGTACTGGTGTTTGAACGACTGCTCTTTAATTTCAGCAGGTACGTTCTCCATCTTCTCGGTTCGCCTGGTTATTAATCACAGATGATTTAGAGCTTGAAAAGTCCTTTATCATCATACTAAACCTTGGCATGCTTGTTCTGAATGTTCCCAGAATCTGCAGCATTCACATTTACACACAAATAATGTCTATATTTTAAGTCAACATTTGAAGGGTTTTTATATCTTTAAAGTTTTGAGAAAATAAAGTTGTATTGGATTTTAATACTCAGACACAGTAAGCAGGTAAGACCAGTCTTTCATGGGTCAAATGAGGATTAGCTTTTATCCCTTTTTCCAACAAACATTGACAGCCTTATTCTCTCAACGTCGACGACTTTTGGTTTAGAATATAAAGACCGTGTTTGCTAATAGTTTAGTGTGCTGTATAAAACCTCACACAGATTGAATGTGTGTTGTGTTGGTTCTCCCACAGAGAAAATAACTTCGACTACCTGGAGTTCCGCCTGTGGATCGGCCTGTGGTCGGCGTTCTTCTGCCTGGTACTCGTGGCCACGGACGCCAGCTTCTTGGTTCAGTACTTCACCCGGTTCACCGAGGAGGGCTTCTCCTGCCTCATCAGCTTCATCTTCATTTATGATGCCTTCAAAAAGATGCTCAAATTAGCTCACCACTATCCCATCAATGCCGACTTCAGGATGGACTACGTCACACAGTACGACTGCCTCTGTATGGCCCCTGCTGTTCTAGGTGAGACGTTGTACCACCAGATGTGTTTTAACCACATGGCTATTGATTAACCCGTTGGCTGTTGCAGGTTTTGACATTGTGTCTCTTTAAAAACGGTCCCTGTCTGCCACATTCAGGTAGTTTTATTTGTAAAAGTTTGGAAACTCTAGACAGAGCGTAATGGCCTAATGTGATGTTCAAACATGGCGTTGGTGCGGCTCAATGCAGGGAGGGAACCAACAGGAAATCAGTGTAATTGGATGAGAGGGTTTAGAGGTTGTTAATAAGTTTGTAGTGGCGTCATTGTTTACATGATGTTGCCGCTGAGATTTAGAGGGATCACTGGCTGTAGCTTGTTTGGTTGTACAGTGAGGGTTACTTACGGCTTTATGGGCTGCTGAGTTTTAGTCTGTTGTGTTTTAAACAGATATTTCCATGATGTGGTGGTCTGTTGATCAGACTTAGATATGATACAGCATGTCTTTGTTTTCTTTTCTGATGGAGGATGAATTACTGGTAATCCCCTGCTGCTCTCAGAAATACCTCTCTGACACAGAAATATTCCCCATACTGCTCCACATGTAGTGCAGTGCAGTGAGATACAGTGTAGTGAGATATAGTGCAGTACAGTGAGGTACAGTACAGAGAGGTACAATACAGTACAATGAGCTGTAGTACAGTGAGGTACAGTGCAGTGAGGTACAGTACAATGAGCTGCAGTACAGTGAGGTACAGTACAATGAGCTGCAGTACAGTGAGGTACAGTACAATGAGCTGCAGTACAGTGAGGTACAGTACAATGAGCTGCAGTACTGACGATAATTGGATTGTCATGAAATTTGCTACAAACATTAGTGGTCCTGAGATCAGCTGACGTACTAAATGTGAACACGATAACTACACTTATGTTGGGATGGTAACATTTAGCATTAACAACTGAGCAACAGGACGGCACAATGCAGATTAGTGAAAGTTCAGCCAGGTGTACGGCCGCTGTACCAACTCTGATTTTTTTTCCCCCATCTGTTCAACAGTTTGGTTTTTCCTGTGTGAACAGAGCAGTTTAGCTGTAAAACATGTTATATTTTGGTTCCAGACTTTTGCTTTGGAAACTGGTTTGTTGTTCTGCGGGACGAATGGAAACGTATTGAGGATCCACTGATCAATGTGCAGTGTTAGAAACGTGAGCTGAGAGGAGGTGTGTTGTGTTTTTGCAGAGAACAGTACGGACATCGTGGGCGATCCCTTAGAAGGTACTTCAGTCTGGTACTGGAACAACACTGATCTGGTGAGTGTTTCATGTTCTCATTGTTTGTACTTCTTTGACTCACTTTTCTATTGGTATTTGTCCTGAATTAATCTTACTGCGAGTTTATGGTACGTCCTTTATGCTCCTGTATACTGCGGCCTACTGTTTATATTTCACCGATTTACTTCAAGCAGTGTATAAACTGAAGGACTTCGGTCTGAACGCTGCTGGAATTCTTTGACAATCTTTAAAAGATTTCTTAGAATTGCGTCACAAATCACAAAGCATCCACATGTCGAGATAAAGAGAACGTGGAAGAAGACCGATGCGTTTTGTTTGTCAGTTCAACAGTAAAAACAAAGTCTGATAAGCACATTGTTTCCACTTTGGAGGTTATTGTAACACTTGGTCAGCGGTAGAACACTTTACATTCGACTACGTCATCTGAACGCCTTCTGTTGGATCTGTCACAGCTTAAGTGATGCGCTCATTTGCATGAATTCTTGTTATTCATGACCGTGATGCCCTTTGTTTCCTGCAGCCCATGAACGCCACATGGTCGTCCCTCTCAAAGACTGAGTGCTTAAAGTACAATGGGGAGCTGGTGGGGAAGGCCTGCGAGTTTGTCCCAGACATCACCCTCATGTCCTTCATCCTGTTCTTTGGCACTTACACCTGCTCCATGTGTCTGAAGAAGTTCAAGACCAGCCCGTTCTTCCCCACCACCGTGAGTCCCCGTCAGCCGCACTCATTTAATCCAGCAGGGCATCAAGTGTCCAAATGTTTGAACAGCAGGTTACAGATAAGTATTTGTTAACTTTCACTCAGGTGAGGAAGCTTATCAGTGACTTTGCCATCATCCTGGCCATCCTCATCTTCTGTGGAGTCGACATGCTCGTAGGAGTCGATACTCCTAAACTCATCGTGCCAACTGAATTCAAGGTGAGTCCCTCCTGCTGCCTACAGTGAGTGTTCATCTTGTATCGGTGTATTGCTTCATGAAACAGAGAGTCCATCTTCCAAGCCTTGCATTTGCAGCACCATGTGCCAAAAAATCCCACTAACTGTTGTCTGGGACATTTACTTTTTCAACCACATTTTAAGTCACTACAATATAACTTGATTTCTGTATAATAGTGATTGAAGTAAAACCAGTGGCCAAAGGCAGGACGTGGCAACAATGGCTTAGGAGGTAAAGGGAACAGCAGTTAAATGTAGGGTTGTAGGTTTGATCCCCGGCTTCTCCTGTCCACATGTCCAAATTACCTTGAGCAAGACACTGAACGCCATACGATAATATAAGATAAATATAGTTCTATCTTATCTTGATAGAAATAGTTGTGCAGCAGTTTCCATACAAAGTAGGAAAGAATGCAAATATAAACAAAATATAAGAATAAAGGATTATCAGTGAGGTGCAAAAAACAAATGTACAATGGTGAGAATCACAGATGAGAGTGAGAAGAGGCTTATAGCTATATAGCATGTGCACAATATCAAATCTGAAGCACAAAAACATATCATGTAAATCCATCTAATGTGAAGTGATTTCTAGTTTATGGGCCAACAGAAACAGAAAGAAACACAAAGAGCCAAACGTCCTATTTCTGTCTTCCTCCCTCACAGCCAACAAGTCCTAACCGGGGCTGGTTTGTGCCCCCCTTCGGAGGAAACCCCTGGTGGGTTTACCTGGCGTCGGCTCTTCCTGCCCTGCTGGTCACCATCCTGGTCTTCATGGACCAACAGATTACTGCTGTGATCGTCAACAGGAAGGAGCACAAACTGAAGGTCAATAGGAAACCTTTCTTACTTCTGTCTTCTAAGTTGTGACTCAGGAGATGAAAGTCTCTGAACTGCTAAATGGTTTTCATATGTCAACAGTTCATAAGGCTGCTGAATGCTGAATGGGAGTTCTTGTACTACAGATTAACTTGCAGAATAAACTGCTGTTTAAATTAGAGATTCAACAAGAAGTGAAATGCTTTTATTGCAGTAAAAGAGTCTTTTTCTTTCTGTTGCTCTTCCCTGATTTTCATGTGTTTCCCACAACATACTGCAGGTTGTACAGGACACTGGCTACCTTCACACTGAAGTTAAATATTGTTGTCATTCTTCTCATGGGAGTGAGAGATGTTTCATGGCAGTGACTGAACACAGTTCAGTTCAGAAAGCAACTACTTGAGATGTCCAGAGAGACACTGTTGAAGTTGAGCAATGACCTCTGATTTATAGAAAACTGGGGAATCATTTCAGAGAACTTTGTTGAATAATAAGTGAGATATTATCATGATATATGATCAATCCACAAAGGAGCTGTTTGCCTGCGTCTGCAGCCGAGCTCTTATACTGAGCATGCACATACATTGTGTTTGTTGTCTGTACCAGAAAGGGGCAGGTTACCATCTGGATCTGTTCTGGGTGGCCGTTCTGCTGATAATTTGCTCTTTCATGGGTCTGCCGTGGTACGTGGCCGCCACCGTCATCTCCATCGCTCACATCGACAGTCTGAAGATGGAAACCGAAACATCGGCTCCTGGAGAGCAGCCCAAGTTCCTGGGTGTGAGGTAAGACTGGTACACTGTGTTCCCCAGCTACATATATATCGGACTACATGTTTCATCTGCATCTGGATCACACACACAGTCACACTGATGGCAGTCCTGTTTAGCAGAGCATCATACAAGGATGAAATGTAAGAGGTGAAGGAGGCGGATTCAAGACATTTCATAGGAAATTAAGTTCACCCTGCTGCTGTAGCACCATCTGTAGGTTTGGTGGCAAACAACATAGAATAGCAGAAAGAACACAAATGGATAACTAAGATTTAAATCAGGATGAAGGAGGAAATGTGTGTGTGCTGAAAGATTAGCTCTGAGCCAGGTGATCCGGGAAAAAAATACTTTTGCTTTTACAAAACACAGTTCAGATGTTATGTCAGATTGTTGTGCACACGCTATATGTAAATACATTCATGTCTGTAATTAAGCTGCATAATTGGCAGTATTGAAACATTCTTATTGTTTTGTACATGTGGCAGGTTGTATATTGTGTATTCATTAGTAGATGGTAAAGACACCACCTGTTTTTAGAGCTTATAGAGTTTGTTTTTGTGTGCGGTGACGTCCTCCGCAGCCTCCTGCTGTGTCAGCTGTGAGCTGAACTAACAAACTGAAACATCTACGACACTTTGAACTTCTTATAACTGTTGGGCTTGTTTTTGCTTTGGGTAAACTGAATGAGATTCAATCAGCACCATTATTCAGGCTTTATTGTTGCAGGTAAAAGAAGCAACAAAAATGTCCAAATCTTGAAATTTGAGAGTTTTGTTCTTGTTCTAACTATTTCTTTCCCTCTTTGTTTGCAGAGAGCAGAGGGTCACTGGTGTGTTTGTGTTCATCCTGACAGGACTGTCTGTATTTATGTCTCCTATTCTGAAGGTAATCCATCAAATTGTTTCGGTTAGTCACTTAGTCTCATGTTTAATCTTGTCAAGATGGTTCAGCTGTGGCAGATGTTGGAAACGAACACTATAACATTTAAAATGGCTCAAAGAGAACAGTTTGATCTGGTAATAGTTTGTACTACATAACAGGGCGCCAGTGTTTTTATTATGAAGAGGTAAAAATAAGGTAATTAGCCTCCTCTGAATGTCACAGCTAGGTTTATTTTGGATTCACTTTGACTGTCTAAAAAAGAGAGATGAATAAGCTGTTAAGTCTGCATCAGTCAGTCCAAAAACCTTGATACTAAACTCTCCAGTCGCTGGTGCACTGCAGTTCATGTGTGATGAGGTCAGAGGTCTGAGTATAGCAAGCTACACATTTCAGACAATACAAAGCAGAGTCTCTGAATGTAAATCACAGCTGTGTCCTCTGAACACGTATTTAAGTTTGCATTTATGTGCATTTATCTATTTTCTCTGTTTGGCACAGTTTATCCCCATGCCTGTGCTGTATGGAGTATTCCTGTACATGGGAGTCGCCTCTCTCAACGGAGTGCAGGTGAGAGTTTCACATCTTTATCAAAAAGAACTTCCTAGAATCCACAACCCAAAAACCAGCTTTTACTAATGTACTCTTGAACGTAGTGGTCACTGCGTGCACGAGTACATCACAGTAACAGCTGTTACTGTGATGTACTCGTGCACGCAGTGACCAGCTGTTACTGTGATGTACTCGTGCACGCAGTGACCAGCTGTTGTGTACTTGTACACGCAGTGACCAGCTGTTACTGTTGTGTACTCGTGCACGCAGTGACCAGCTGTTACTGTTGTGTACTCGTGCACGCAGTGACCAGCTGTTACTCATGCACGCAGTGACCAGCTGTTACTGTTGTGTACTCGTGCACGCAGTGACCAGCTGTTACTGTTGTGTACTCGTGCACGCAGTGACCAGCTGTTACTCATGCACGCAGTGACCAGCTGTTACTGTTGTGTACTCGTGCACGCAGTGACCAGCTGTTACTCATGCACGCAGTGAGCAGCTGTTACTGTGATGTACTCGTGCATGCATCCCATCATGTGTATCTGTACCTGTCTGTAGTTTATGGATCGTCTCAAGCTGCTTCTGATGCCAGCGAAGCATCAGCCGGACCTGGTTTACCTGCGACACGTTCCCCTCAGGAAGGTCCACCTCTTCTCCTTCATTCAGATCCTTTGCTTGGCTCTGCTCTGGATCCTCAAGTCCACCGTGGCTGCTATTATATTCCCTGTCATGGTAAGAGACATTCAAATTAAGATTCAGCCTATACTTCTTTGTGCTAATGTGTATCTTTTAAGATTTGATGCCATAAAATGTTACCAGTATTTACTATTTATGAGCCTAAAATTGATTGTATCAATTAATTTAATGATGAATTTAAAATAGTTTAGTCTGTGAAATATAACGAATGAGAGATGCCTGTCACAGGTAACAGTAGTAACAAGTTTTATCTTGCATTGTGTATATACTGTATATATGAATATAAAGTTTAAAGATGTGTTTCAGCTGCATGTAGTGGCCTTTACCAGCAGAGGGAGTTTGCTCAGTTGTCATGTAGACTCATGTAAGGTTCAGGTGTTATCACATGACCTCAGTGTAACAGGTGTGAAGGCCATGAGGGCTACAGCTGAAAGCTCTGAAAGCTTTTCAGTGACTGGACCTTGTGTATTTTGAGTAAAACTGCGGTTTCAAAACCAAAAATGAAAGGTAAAGAATAAGGCTTGTATATTAATTTCAAGATTTCATACGTAGAAAACCCCCCACCCAATAAATAACAATAGAGCAGAGAACAACTTGAATCTTGGCATCTTTGTAACTAACCAGCTGTCAAGCCATTTTTGATTTCTAATCCGTTTTCTATCAGTCAATTGAAACAAGAATCAACTTGTTTTAGAGGATGAGTGTAATAATGTAGCAGAGATACAAGTCAGCTCTGATGTGTAAATGAAACTCATCTGTACTTAGGTGAATGATAATCTGTCGTGGTGTTTTACATAACCACAGTTGAGGTTCACTGATGCAGCACTCAAGCCTTTATTATGTGATTTATTTGTTCTTGTAACTAATTGTTTTTTGCACCGTATTATTGTATTTAAAATAATGTACTTGTGTCAGTATCAGCTCAGCTTAGAACATCAGCTCATATTTTAAAGAATGTACAAAACAACTCAATTCTTCCGCTTCAGATCCTCGCTCTGGTGGCCGTCAGAAAAGCAATGGACTACATGTTCTCCCAGCATGACCTCAGCTTCCTGGACGATGTCATCCCAGAGAAGGACAAGAAGAAGAAAGAGGACGAGAAGAAAAAGAAAAAGCGAGGCAGCATGGACAGTGATGCTGAAGACGTAAGAGTTTCCTCATATTTCTGCAGTTCCTTGTCATTTGTTTTACATGACAGCGATCCCCCAGTCTGTCAACCTCACCAGCAGCCTCCAGCTCTGCTCCCAACTCCCAGCACGTGTTAATCCATATATCCAAGTCTACAGATGTCCGTTTCCTTCATGCAGCTGATTTCTCATGTCGTGCAGTTGTCTGTATTTTCAGTTGGAGTAAAGTAGTTTCCTCAGTGAGGGCAGATGAGAAGGTTTGTTGTTGCAGTCTGGAGTGTGTTTCTGTTTCTTTCAGATGTCTTTAGGATGATTTTACACAGAATGGATCGGACACTGTTCCAAAGTCTCTGTTTGGTTTTTGAGTGACTGAGGCTGGAAGCTGGTCCTCTGTCAGTGCCTAGTGACCGACATTCGACCCGGGACAGGTCCAAATTGTATTTGGCCTAATTGGGTTAGGAAGGGTCCCATTGTATTGCCGCACAAAAATGTGGACCCATGAGGACCTCTAGCTGGAAGCCAGACAGACCGGTGAACTGTCAGAGGTGGTTTAGACGATAATGTGACTCGCCAACTCTTGAAACCAACAAACAACTATTTAAAGTAGCTGTAGCCCAATTTCAACAGATAATTAAGCAAAAATGTACAACATCTTCAGAAGAGCTGTTGTGTTTTTCTGGTTTTAAATGTCAAAACCGAGATCCCGTCTCAGGATGTGCGTTTCCTCTCTCCAACAGTCTGACTATCCTTACAGTGAGAAAGTTCCCAGCATTAAAATCCCCATGGACATGATGGAGCAGGAGCCCTTCTTAGGTGATAAGGCCTCTGACAGTGAGTAGACCGAAAGCACCGGCAGCACGGGAGGAAAACAGTCCTCCTCCTGATCCTGCCCGCCGCCTCATTCAGTGTCTCTGATGATGATGATGATGATGAAGCTTCTTTCACTCACTGCATGATATTAACTTTTTTTCCTTCTCTTTTTTGTGTTACAAATCATGCATGAAACTAACTCACTTTCTTCTCCTCTTGTACTTCTGTCTTGATTATGTGTGTTACAGTTATTTAGATTTTATTTGTCTTTTCCCATCTGAGTTCGTGCTGGCTTCACTTAACACTTTTTCCTTCAGTTTACTATTTCAACTTACCTGTTTAAAATATAATAATTGTCAAAATAATGTTGATTTCATGGGTTTCTCTTGAATCTCGACTTTGTTGTAGACAACACTTGTAAAGTTTAAAACAGTTATTTCAGCTTTATATAAAAGACAGTTAAGAAACCAACAACTAACTTTTGTCTTGATGTTTAATTATGTATATTAAGTGACAGTTGGATGTATCACTGCACATAATGAAAACATTAAATTCTCACAGACTCAATTTCAGAGTATAATCTGCCAACAGTAAGGACTACCATCCATATCTTTGGGTAAAAGGTTAGTTTACAGGAATACTGCAGTGGAGTACAACAGCGACAAAGTTAAATGTCGACAGCTTCTGTTTGTCCTTTTGAAACAAACTTACACACTTACACACTTCTTCATCATTTGTTCTACATTTTAGAGGTATCGTCAATAGGTGATCTAATAGATACTGTAAATACGGTTCTATAATGTGAATATAACACATTGACGGCTGCCTCTTTCCTCCACAGGAGACAAGTCCCCATCATTCCTTGAGCGACACACATCGTGCTGAGCAACTCCGTTACTACCAGGCCAACTGCTTGTCCAGGTGAGCTTGGGGGGGGGGGCTTATCCAACAGGCCAAATGAAAAGGTAAAGAGGAGCAAAACTCAGTATAACTGGCATGGATTTCCTCTTTGAATTCATTCATTACTGTGACATCAAAGGTCGCAAAAGGTCAGAAGTAACTGGCTAACATGTAATGCTTGTCTGAACTTTAAAGGTCAGCTCGGCTGATTAACTTAGCTGTGGCATTTTTTCAGTTGCAAGCAGAGGCGCCATGTTTCAGCTCAGACGTCTCCTCATGTCACTTCTCTCTGGACTTTAAACCTACAATAACTGATTGTCTTGTCCACTCGTTTCCAGCAGAAACAAGTCGTGGCTTCAACACATCATCACCTTTCTACTGGACATGTTTAACTTGTCAGCAAACAGCTGCTTATTCTACATCCAGCAGATCCTTCATGTGGACTCGTGTTTGTGTCACCTATTCTCTCTCTTTTAGCTCCGTTTTTGGTCTCCACCCTCTCCTGAGGGAAATATCTGACTGTTTAGCTGCTAAATGCTGCACTATGTTCACCAGCTGCTCTCTTTGTCCGGAGTTACCAGTTCACTCATGTAACACACAACAGGAGACTGTGTCAGACGCGTTCTCACCTACTGGAAATACTCTGTTTGGTTTAGGCGAGGGCTGCAGGAGGACGGGGTGTAACAAGTACGCTGTAGCCCATTTGTAATTTGGTCATAAACAACCGAGTCGCTTGTCGTTCCTTGAATTTGTCTGAGGATTTTGGCAACAGAGTTTTGGCGACTGAATCTCGTTGTCTCCAGTGAGCAGACATGTTCGTTGGCGTCTTCGTGTAAATGTTCCATCTTCATCCTCGGATGTTTCTATACTTCTGGCTTCGTGCCAGTAGCTCGATAGATGTTCTGCTTGCTTGCTGTGAATTCTCCGGACGATATCCTGCTCAGTTCACACATGGGCTGAATCAGACATCACACAGACTTTGTACTCAGGGGCTGGCAGGGTGAAGTCCGGTCCAACTGATTCGGACCTTTGCGTACTAACAGCTCCTTGGATTGATGTCTACAAAAGTGCAGGGTTGCAGTGCATGTGTGAAAAGGACTTATCTGTGTCCATCTGCTGTTTGATGCTTAGCAGGTCGTGGACTGTGGCTTTTTACAGCTGTGTGTAAATACAAACAACTCAATGCTCAATTATAGTTGCTTCTATTTGACTTGAACTTAATCCACCTGGTGCTGAAGGTTTTAGATTTAATGCAGATTTTAACATTCAGACAGATGGAGCCAGGAGAGGAGTAATGCTGGTGTAAAAGTAGCCCAGTCTGTGCGTCAGTATCGCTGTTACTAAATCAGTGCAAGTGTATGTTGCGTGATAAACACACTGTGCTTTCCTGATATGAGCTTTAGGAGACAATCAATCAGTCTTAAAGAAGCAGAACAAGCTTTGTTTTTTTGGGTGATGATTATTGAAGAAGAGATTATGTTTCTCCATCATGCCCACAACCGCTCACGATGACCAGGATCCGCGGGTCGTCTGCACAGGCTCACATTGTGTTCCTGTTTTACCCCATCTGCTCTACGCGGAGGAGGATTAGTGTTTGGGACAATGTGTGAAAAGCAGCTGTGATGGCAGCGCAGCTGTGATGGCAGCAAACAACCCTAAGGATCCTGTATAGATCAGACTGACAGCTCGCCTCTGCAAACATATTCTACTGACCTTCAGCTGATCCTATACTTCAGTAAAAGTGGTAACAACAAACTGTAACAAGTGTCAGAAGTATTAGGCAGCAGAATGTCTTTACTATACCATCCGTCTATTACGTTACTATTAATGTTGTAGCCTGTTGAGGTGGTGCTAATTTAACTACCACACTTTAATTATGTGACTATTTGGTAGTTTAACCTTTTTAGAAACTCACTGTACGTTCTGTGGAACTATTTAATCTGCAAAGTAACTAAAGTTATCAGATAAATGTAGTGAAGTAAAAAGTGGAGTGTACACTCCTCTACACTTCGGGGGGGTGATGTACTTAGTTACTCAGTCTGGACTCGTGTCCATTGAGTCGGTGACATCGGACATGAACCGCAGTGATGCTCTGGTAGTGACGACATTATGCGTCCCCCCTCCTTAAAAAACTAATCCTGTCCCACAAAGACTGAAACCAAATTGCTTTGAGCTCAGATGACCTCAGGAAACCTCAAACTACCATCACTGGTTGTATTTCTGTCTCCACAGACCAAAACACAATGTTGAGATACAGTAATGATGTTTTACACTACACAGCAGAAACTGGAATAATCAGAAACAACAAGCTACATGTTCAGTTTATGATCCGGCCGCTGCTCCGAGGTTCAACTCACGGAGACTAAATGACTCCATATCAGTTAAAGATGTGACCAGTCGTGTTCCCGTCCTGATGGAAACCACACAGGAGGTGACACTAACTAAGGAAGTGGAAGAGAACACTAATTAATCTCATATTAATGTAAGGAGGTTTAAAGTTCATTTAGATTACTTTGACATTTCCTGTTGACCTGACAGTCAAAAATAGTCAAAAAGATGTTTGTCCTTTCTAAAAAATGAATTAATAAGGAAACGCTTCTTGAACTGAAAAACCTTCCGAAGGGGGACTGACAGTGAGAAAGATTGTATGAAAAGTCAGAAAAACTTTTATTATAAGGGTGATTCTGGGATTTTTTTTATATCTTGGTCTTATTTTAGTTGTTTTGGCCATCATTTCACCACACTGACAGGGTGAGAAACACGAACAGACAATCAGACCAGATTCAGCCAGATTATCTAAACCAGGCAACTAAACTTTATCTCTGTAACACCTTTTAAAACCACAGTTACAAGCAGTGACCGTCTGTGTGCTTTCATTATGGCAGCTTCTTAAAGTTGTTTAGAGCAGTTTGAGAGACGAAGACGTGTTACCAGGTCTCAGTAAATACTTTGGTGAGTTCAATGTTATCACAACTGATGAACCAGAACGATGAAAATATGATCCAGGCTCGCCGTTTCCAGTCCTTATGCTAAGCTAAGCTAAGCAGCTGCTGGCTCCAGCTACATATCTCGTGTAAAGACAGAAAAGTATCGACCTCTCATGTAACTCTCAGCAACAAAACTAATAATATTATTTAATAATAATATTTCCACAGTGTCAGTCGCTGGCTTCAGATTGTACGTGCTAACGTGCTAACGGCCCGTGTGTTTGTGTTGCAGCCCTGAGATGAGTCCGCTGAAGTCTGTGCCTCAGATTACAATCGACATGGACCCAGACGATGATAATTCATTCTACTGGAGGAGCAGAGGATCTGAAACGTCTCTGTAGAGCGACCAACCACCGCTGGCGAATCCTCACGTCTCTCTTCTACTTCCTTTATTCTTTTAACTCCAAAATCCTTCCCACGATTTCCACACGTCCTTCTGATATGTGCTACAGAAAAAAGGGAACGCATGAAGGGAAAAAGCATCTTAGAAACCTTTATTTCTCTAATAACGAAGCAGTTTTGTCAGTAAACAGTCTGTGTGACTCCAACACTGTTAGATGTAACTCCTGACTTCTTCTATGCAACTCCTCACATATCGCTGATCAACCGTAAATGCTGCAGCTCTGACCACGCATGGACCAATCCCTGCTCTTTTTATATAAATAAATATAAATATCTGTCTGATTTTTTTTTTTTATATAAATTGATTTATTCTAATAACATTTTCCTGTAGCAGGAAAAGTATGTTTTTTATAGCTCTACCTCTTGTTTTAGATGAAATGCTTATGATGAACATGTTGATTTTTGACGCAGCATGGGGTTTTGATATCTTCTGTCCTCTTGTAGAGTTGAAATCATTCGAGATTTGCTGTATTATAGCTTGTGAAGGAAATGTGTGCAAATAGATATTTTAAGTTAACAGTTAATTAACAATGCATATATTTATATGTGCGGATGAGGTAAATATTTTTATTATCACTTTTTGATGCAGTTTTGATTGTTTCACCTCTAATTTTCTGAATTTGTTCACTTTAAAGCTTTTGTTACTTGTTTAAATTAAATCAGACATTTCTTTATCTCTTTTTTAATGATTATGTTGTGTGTGTATGTCTGTAACCTTTTTTCTTGTGTCCTTCCTTTTAGTTTCTTTGAGGGTAGAAAACAGTTGAGCGATACATAATCATCCGAATTTCCTCAGCCAAACTTTAAACTCTAACTAGGAATGCAGATCATATAATCGCTTGTGCTGCACAAACTACTTTACCTAAGTGGCCTATAAGAGATCGATCCAGACTGAAATTCTTACGGTAACGATGATGAGAAGTCAGATCCGTGTGAGCTCCCTGCTGTGGGTCGGCTTCGGTCCACTGCAGCTTTGTTTCTGTCTCAGCTGGAATTATCTGATGTGAAAACGGGATCACATGTTTCTTTTTGTTTTATACGTTAAAATCTATCTGAAACCAGCACTTACATGCCACAACTGTGTGTACGTTCAGGGAGTTACTGGCCGCTGTTATTCTCCCTACAGGAGGCTGGCAGGCCCTTACGAGCTCCATTTGGACAGTTCTAGTCGTATAGTGGTTCATTTCCCAAGCTGCTGAGCTTTTCATATTAAAATCACCCAGTGGAACTGAGACTGCTATAGAATAAATGTTTGCATCCTTTCAGTGTAGTCACATTAGGAAGATATTGTTGTCAGCGACCAGTAACTCTCACTGTACATGTGGCATCTTTTGAACCAAACATCCACAGTTGTTTTTGGAGATAATCTGCTCAAATGAGGCAGAAGATCCACAGACAGACAGCATCAAACCCCTCAGATCTGACTTGTATTGGCCAGTATTACCTGCGGGACGATAACTGTTCGGCATTACAGGATCCCCACTTTATCTCTGGAGGGCACACTGAAGCACTGTCTCACCGAGTGGGTCACGGAAAGTCCCTCGTCTTCATCACCACTATAGAAACAAAATGAGGCCGTGTGATAAATGAGCCGCCTTCCTCGTCTGCAGATCGTGTAAATAAAAGGCACGTCGGCTCAAACCAAAAGGCTACGAGTCACTTTGTACCACGGCGGTCGTTGTGTTTAATTAGTTTCTGTCCGTTTACTTCAGTCCATCATCAGATGAAGTTTGGAGACCATGCGACTCCACATCAGTTGTTAGTTTAAAGTGTGTAAACTGTAAGCATGGCGGACAAAAACCCTCAACAGGAAATGAAAACTTGTTCATCTTAGCGTTGGAATACTGATACGTTGTTTTATGATTAACTTTCTGTGACTTTTTAGAACAGGTGAAATGGTTTATTTTAGAATTTCTATTTTTCAAATGAAATGTATATTGAAAATAAACAGAATGATCAAACAGTGACGGTGTGCTGCTTTAACTCACTTTTCTTCACAATGTCTGTTCATTATGAGTTTAGTTACAACTCGAAGGGCGAGAAGGAATACGAGCTGTAGTGGTACAACGATTAATTCATCATCAACTATTTGATTAATCTTTGAAGTCATTAATCAAAGCAAAACGGCCAAAACATTTGTTGGTTCAAAAAACAAGCCATTTAAAAAAATTCTTAGGAAATTCAGATTTTTCACTATTTTCAAATGCTTTACAATAATAACAATAATAACAATAATAATAATAATAATACAACCAATAATGTAAATAATCACCAGTTATAGCCCTAATTAGTCTACTGGAAACCTCTATAAGGCCTAGTATTCAGGTGCTTTACTGCAGTAAAAGCACTAATACTGCACTGTACAGGTCCAAAGTGGTACTTAGTTATATTCCACCACTGGACCAAACTAACCAGGTCCACAGGGTTCGGGTCCAGGTCCACCCTGTGTATTACACCCTGTAACCACAGACCAGGTCCTCCTCAGCACTGACTCCGTGTCTCCCTCTGGTGTCTGACCCGCTGCATCACGCACAAACAGGAGGGCTGGTGCTCCACAGGAGCCGCACGCACTCAGCTGTGTGCACCACGCGCTCTCTGGTGTTAGACAGAAATGTGCACACGAAATCTTTACCACATTCATAAATCCGCACGTTCCCCTTCTCTTTGTTTAATAAATCTCATCATTTCACCTCCCACAGTTCTGTTTGTATATCGATCCGTCCGTCCGTCGTGACGCACGACCTTTACGCACGGCTGTGGCTATTTATAGCATCTAAACTCATGGTCGGCTGTGATATCTCCACCATCATTATTAACCGTCAGAAGATGTAAAAACTCATTAAATGACCCTCTGACTGACCGATCAAACGCATTTTAATAAAATGGTATTATATAAATGTTCTCACTAGCTCTCATGTAATGTGACCAAAGTTATTACTACACTGGACAGATAGGACACATCTCTTCATATTGGATTTTACTGCTTTTTCTGTTTCATATAAATATTTTTATGGAAAATTCCTGATTTCATTTCCAATAGCTTCCCTGTAGTGTGTTGCAGAGAGTGTAGAGGAGGACGGGAGGAATATAAAAAGACTGTTAGACAGACAAAGAGAAAAGTTCTCCCTAAACTAAAAGGACAACAGGGCTCAGATGGCCACCGTGAACAAAGTCACTACAGAGAGTACAAAGCAACCAAATGTGTTCCAAACTGTGATAACAAGAAAACAAAATTAAAGCTGAACAAAGGAAGAAAGCCTGCGTCCCCGTGGACTGATGCTTTTCATCAGGACTTTAAGAAGAATCCCTGCTGTAAACCTGCATGTTCAGACCAGTGATGAAAGAAACTCTCCATCTTTCTGTGCCTCAGCACTTCTGATGGATGCAAAGCTGTCTACAGTTTCCACAGAGAGTCCAAAACAATGTTATTAAGTCACTGAAGTTACACCATAAAAATCTAACTGGATACAAAATACCTGAAAGGAAAGACTGAAGTAGAGCTGCAGTGGAAGGAGTGCGTCCTGTCTGGACAGAGGGGGGAAATAATAATAATAATAAAAATATCTGGCATTGATTTGGAGTCATTGCCTCACATTACATGGAAGCCATTGAACAAAATTAGCATGCAGCTGTAGAAACAGTTAAACAGTCATTTATTGACAGTCGTCCTCGAAACTGAGGAAGAGGACGCTGCTAGGTCCAGTCATCTGTAACTGCAGTAAAGACTAAAAAAAAAAAAAAAAAAAAACTTTTAAATGATATAAGAATAAATTAAATAAGTGATTTGTTTCAACTGAATCAGAAGCTCTTCAGTTGATTTGCAGATAAACACAAATCAGCAAATTACAGAATGACCTGAAAAGCTCGACTTCCTGCCAGAGTGAAGGACCTGAATACAGAATCACATTCACTCGGAGAGAAAGTGAACTGCTCCGAGTTTCCACTAGAGGACAAACAAGAGCTGTGGACGACATACTGTGTGTGTGTGTGTCCTGATATCTTTGTGAGGACCAGGTTGACTTCTGGACCGAATTTACTCTTGTCCTCACATCTTCAGAAAGGTTTGTTTGAGGCTTTGGACTCTTGGTTTTAAGGCTGAAGTTGGATTAGGTTTAGGTTAGAATGAAGGTTAAACATGGAGCCAGGACGATTAAAGGGGAATTCCACCAATTTTATATGTCAATCTACTAGTCCTGATGTGGCTGAGGAAACAGTGTTTTCTGTGTCTCTGGAGGAGCTTTGTCAAGTGTCCTGGGTCACAAATGATTATCAAAACGATTATTATTCTGTTCATCAACAAAGTACTGCTGTCATAGTCATAGTGGAGGAAGACAATCAGCCACTGATGGATGAAAAATAATGACTTGCCTAATAGAATACAGGACAGTGGAAGATAGAGGTTAAATAGAAATCGATCATTAAGCTGTTTGTGCAGCTGATCAATAACGTGTTCAGTTTGAGTTCGGCTGCACACTGACAGGCAGGCGGGGGGGTTTTACTGAGCGCAGAGTATAAATATCACCTTTACTCTTGTTACTGTAACAAAGTCCTTTAAAAACATCAGTCACTTTAGTTTTACTGAAGAACATTCGTCCTTTGCATCCGTTACAGAGTAAAAACTAAACTCACATGATAATGATTCTATTGATACACTTTAACACTCTAATACTGCACAATTGCACATTTTGTTGTATATATGTAAAAAGATATGCCTTACTTTAAACTTATTTTGTAATTACTATTGTAAAGGTTAAATTTTAATTTTATACTGTTATTTATAACTACTACTTAATAGTAGGTGCTTTTTTATTTTATTTTCTACGTTTGTTTATTTCATTTCATTGTCTCGGGTGTAAACGCTGCTACTGCAAAGAAATTTCCCAGTTTGGGATGAATAAAGTACTTCTATCTATCTACTTCTATCTAAACGTGAAAGGAACAAAAGACGTCTGTCTGTCCGAGTTACAGTGGGGCAGACTGGTTACGGTGGGACAGACTGGTGCGACAGACTGGTTACGGTGGGACAGACTGGTTACGGTGGGGCAGACTGGTTACGGTGGGGCAGACTGGTTACGGTGGGGCAGACTGGTGCGACAGACTGGTTACGGTGCGACAGACTGGTTACGGTGGGGCAGACTGGTTACGGTGGGGCAGACTGGTTACGGTGGGACAGAATGGTTACGGTGGGGCAGACTGGTGCGACAGACTGGTTACGGTGGGACAGACTGGTTACGGTGGGGCAGACTGGTTACGGTGGGGCAGACTGGTGCGACAGGCTGGTTACGGTGGGGCAGACTGGTTACGGTGGGGCAGAATGGTTACGGTGGGGCAGACTGGTTACGGTGGGGCAGACTGGTGCAACAGACTGGTTACGGTGGGGCAGACTGGTTACGGTGGGGCAGAATGGTTACGGTGGGGCAGACTGGTGCGACAGACTGGTTACGGTGGGGCAGACTGGTTACGGTGGGGCAGACTGGTTACGGTGGGGCAGACTGGTTACGGTGGGGCAGACTGGTGCAACAGACTGGTTACGGTGGGGCAGACTGGTTACGGTGGGGCAGAATGGTTACGGTGGGGCAGACTGGTTACGGTGGGGCAGACTGGTTACGGTGGGGCAGACTGGTTACGGTGGGGCAGACTGGTTACGGTGGGGCAGACTGGTGCGACAGACTGGTTACGGTGGGGCAGACTGGTTACGGTGGGGCAGACTGGTGCGACAGACTGGTTACGGTGGGGCAGACTGGTGCGACAGACTGGTTACGGTGGGGCAGACTGGTGCGACAGACTGGTTACGGTGGGGCAGACTGGTGCGACAGACTGGTTACGGTGGGGCAGACTGGTTACGGTGGGGCAGACTGGTGCAACAGACTGGTCTGTTCAGGGGACATTTTACAGCACTATGAGTACATTTACTTGGATACTTTGAGATGTTTCCTTGCAGTGGATTATTTAAAGAAAAGAAGTTAGAAAGTGAAATATTGGTTTCGCAGCACACATGAAGCAGCTTGCAGCTTGAAGAACAGATACAAACAGTGGAGATAAAGTGCTGTAATGACTCAGCTGTGTTCTGGAAACAGCTTTGTCTCTTATCTTCCTCCCTCAGCTGTCAGCCACTAAAAACAATCTGCAACACACAATATGGAGCTTCATTCATAGATCTACATGAACTAATGGAGCTTTTCCCCCATCTTTATTCAAGAGCGCAGTCTCTCAATGTAAGAGCCTGACTCACTGATTTCACGTTCAGATTTAGTAATGTGTTCCCTCAGAAAGCTGGCCTCGCCCTCACAATGCCCCTGTAGGCACTCAGATATGTTGTTGCTTGCACAGATTTCCGGCGCTCCATCTTCTTGCCGCTCTGCTCTCGGATGCAACAACTCTCTCAAAATTCCTCAACCAATAGTAAAGCCGTGTGCAGTGGTGACCAATGAAAGGATCCCTGCCTCGTGGGGGTGCGTTTATTTCACTTCTTAGAGCGTCCCATACGGGCGGCTGCTCTTTACCCGGGTTCATCCCCTCTTCCCTCCAAAGCTTTATTTTATGTGCTTCCCTTAGTTTCTTTACGACTTTTAATATAAAAGACAGTTAATATATAAACCTCCCATACTAACAGGAGGTTAGTAATTTTATATTATCTTTGATTCTCTAACATTTTCTCATTGCTGTGTAATGTACCAAGGCTGCAACTATCAATCTGATGGTTATTTTCTCAATTAGTCTTTAGTCTGTAAAACAGCAAAAAAACTAAAAAAAGGACATCACAAATTCATAGTGACCATCGAGACTTCTTCAGATGGCTTCTTTTGTCTCCATAACCCAAAGATATTTCATTTACTGTGCAGAGAAATGCAGCAAAAGAAATAAAACAAACAAAAAAACAGTTTACTGTTGGTTGGAAACAGGACGTGAACACTGATCGAGTGAAGACCTCCTCTATAAGAAGGGTTAGAGTTTCCTGTGGGAGATGAGGAGAGTCTCTTTATGGCTGCCGGGGTCAGGATACACCAGATGAACTGGAAGCGGTCTCTGTGCTCGACTTTGTTAATGACCTGAAGTCAAAGATCACACGTGGGATCCTGGCTAACAAGTTAAACTACAACACATGCACCACAAACACAATCAGAAGCAAACTAGTTGATATTCAAGGTTACTCGCTCCTCTAATGCCTCACTTAGTGTGCAGCCTTCAGAGCCAACAGCCGTGGCTCCATGTGCTCGGCATTAGTTAGCCCATTAATAAAGGAAGCACTCATATAACCTCGGCACCAGGCAAAAAGTAAATCAGCTTCACCACGACACAGAATTTCTAATGTCTCCACTGACGCAATGAAAGAAGGTGTAGAGGGAGGAAAAGTTCTCAACTCTGCCACTGAAAGAAATGAGTCAACCCTGAAGACGACAGCGTCTTTGAATAAGAAGTAGGCAGACTCTCAGAACCGAGGCAGAAGCATATTTCTGGAATATATCAGTGAAAATAGAGTGTGGAACATCCTGAGCATACAGATGGACAAAAGAGTTTTGATTGTTTCAAAGATAAATACTGCTGTCAGGACATCACGCTCACTGACTATTCAACCTTTACTGTACTGTATGTTACAGTGAAGGAGTGGTTATAATGTAGAACTAGAACCTGCTCCACAGACAGGTTGGGAGGGGGGGGGGGGGCAGTTACACTTTGTCGTGTTTCTGGGTCAAATCCAGATGAGTTATACAAAGTTTCTTATCCGGATGAGAAATAATGGAGACATTTTTCCTTGTTGATTTAATGAGCCAGAACGACGATTCGTTTCAGAGAAATCTGAGAGTAACATTGGCTGCTGTCGTCACAAGGACAAAGGAGACGGACAGGTTTTCATCCAAACGCAGCGCAACTTTTAATAAAATTTAACAATCTGCAAAAAAAAAAAAAAAAAAAGAAAAGCAAAATTAATCCACATTTCCATCAACTACCCCAATGCCGATATTAGAAATTAAACATCTCGAGATAAACACGAGATGATCAAAGCTCAAAAGACAGAAAACATGTTTCTACAGACGTCTTTCTGACATAATGACACTCTGGGAGGAGGATGCTTTCACACCGTCAACATCAGGTTACCGCTCACCAGTTAGATGCAGTCACACTTCTGAGCTCAGATCACTGTCTGAGCGGAAATGTGGTCAGAAAGTATTAACTATTAACTAACATATTGTTGGATTTGTCTTATCAGTGGGATTGGTTAACAAAAATATCGACTGTCACCAGTCTTATCCTGTCAACTACGTTGACATTAAAAGAAGTCCCATCGATGTTCACTGAATGGAAACCAGTCCAGATGGTGAAATGCTTATTTAGAAGAGGATCACACTACTGAGCATCAGATCAATCATCTCTGCAACCAGCAGCTCAGACCAACAGTTTCATGTGGCCTCGTGCTATTCTTTATCAACAAAGCTTGAGTTCACGGAAAAATTGCTCTGCTAAACAAACGGTATATTTCCTCAGCTCCAGCTAATGTTTAGCTCAACCAAACCGATTCGTGCAGCTCTGCCCTGAGAAATGTTACATAAGTTCACCTGCGATGTGCTCAAGTCAACAGCTACAGTCTGGTAAAGGTCCGTGTGATGTGGGACAGATGGAGACGGGAGGTTTCTATCTGCTCCTGGTCCGAATCTGAATCTGTGAAACAACCACTTTGTTGGCGACACAGCTCGAGTATGACACAAGTGTTTTTCTCTCTCTACCTTTCACCGCCGCGACAGCCCGGGCCCGGCTGGATGCACAGATATTCAGCTTATCCAGTGAACCCAGATGGGGCCCTGAGGACCAACGCAGTGACGCTTCCTCCTGTCCTGCTGCTCCAGAAGCTGCCTGTTGTTATTCTAGGTCATTGTGCCCACCACACATGATGCATTATAGTCTTCATCCTCCTCTGTTTATTCTTTCTCCAGCTGCAGCTCTTTGTTGTACACCTTTCAGTCTGTAGCTGAATAGGCACAGTAAAAAACATGTTTACAGCTGCACAACAGAATAAACTGAGCGGATGAAAGGTCAGTGTAAAGGTGTTCACAGGATGGGATTTACAGGTCTGTTGATGAACACAAAGCAGCCTTCATGCCTGCACTTTACTACTTTATATGAATATGTATGGAACCTTCCCTAGGCCTAACATGTTAGTTGTCTGGCTGTATACTATAAGAGGACGTAGCCCCGTGACGTCACCTGACGTTACAAAGAATGCAGGTTTATTGCACTGCCTTACTATGCAAAACTTTAAGCCTTAATATAATTTAATGGGTGAGTTATATACAAAATTTTCTGCGGTACAGAAGTCATAAACGGGGAAATTGGCTATAAAAACCCAAACCAGGCAGTTGTTGCTGCTGTAAAGTTGGCTGTTTTAACTGGTTAGCTGAATCCCACATAGTCTGGATCTGAATGAGAGTGAATGAGCCTGAGAGTGTTGAAGTGATTCAAAAATATCCTCAGCTTTACATGTATGTTAAACCTCCAGGTCTACTTCCATGTTCCAGGTTATCTCGGGCCACTCAGCTTACAGGCCGCTCTGCAGATTTTACGTCCTCTGCTCTACATTAAGTTACTGACCTGAGGTCTGCTGCAGCTCTAAACATGTTACATCAAGGCTAAAACTTTGGGGCTATTTATTTATACACTGAAACTGCACAATAAAATTTATTCCAGTCTAATAGTCTTTCATCTCTTTATTTTTTATTGTTTTTTGACTTGTTTTATTCTCCTTTCCTTTCATAATGCATTGAAATCACAATTTGTTATCCCTTTCTGCAATCAAAATCATGTCAATGTGATTTTCAACGTTACTGCTTTATGCAAATAAGGGTTAAAATTAAATTATTTGATTATATGCAAAGAAATTCTATCTACGCTGAACAGACAACCAGCAGCTTTCAGCACTTTAACGTGACAGCTGAAACAATCCACTGAAAATTAATTTGCATTTAACAAGCAAAAACAGCAAAAATTCACCAGTCGCTACTTCTACAAATGCTGCTAGTTTTTATGATAGTAAACTGAATATCTTTGTGTTGGACTAAATGAAGCAGTTTGAACGTGTAAACTTGGGCTATGGATTTCTGCAATTTTTATAGACCAAAATCTCTACGTGTCCTTGTTCCTACACAGACAGGACAAAATGTTAAATGTACATTTGTTCCTCTTGGGTACTGATTTTTATTCTCAAAGCCAGAATTAATGTCATTTTGAATAGCAGATCAGCACGCTGTACCAGAACAAACCTCTTAAGTTTGACTCAGCATTACTCATCTGGTTTCATGTGCACCCAAAGACCAGAAGTGAAGTTTGACTGATCTACCTGGCGACTGACTCAGAGAGCAAACACACTCCGTCACCTACGAGAGGCTGGCCTGGTGGTGAAAGAATAACCCGTGCCTATATCACGACTGACCGACTGACTACAGACCAGAGGACGCTTCACCCTGACAGACAGAAGCTCAGGTTGTGAATTATTCAAAGTGCTGCAGATGTGCTTCATGACACTTAACATGCATCACTGCTGTCCTTGAAAAACCCTCAATTACTGATGGGAAGTTTACAGCTATAGCATACACGTGTCATCAGACAAAAGCCAATATTCCTCAAGTGCTGCATGTCGGAGGAAACTTGCCAGGTAATTATGTCGTGGCCTTTGAAAATCAGTGTCCTCTCATATATGAAATGTAACACGCTGCAAACTGCTAGCACTTTCAATTCCACTTGGATTAAGATTTCATTTCTGTGTGCTGTTTACGGGAAAAAGATCAATTTCACCATAATTTTACCTTGAAATGCTTTTCCTTTGGTTATATTCTACGTGTATTGCTGCCATTATTGACCACTCTATCAAATTGTGAGTAAAATCTTTTGGTTAAGGGAAGCATCTATCCATGCTATGTGTTCATCACCTCTTTCAGAGGGAGTTATTGAAATTCTTGATATTTGGACACGTCTTGCTGTTCTAAAGAAAGCAACTAAATATTTTGCTCACCTTTAAGTCACTTCCTCAGTTTTTATATGATAAATATCCGACATCAATTCTCTATGTAGAATGAATTAATACAAGAATTCATGCTGTGCAACAATTGCAGACTAGTCAGAGCTGTGAGGACAACTATCAGAACAGGGAGCACATGCTTTGGAAGTGCAGATCTATAAGAAAGCACATTACTGCACCTTCTCCCAGCCGATACAGTGACGTGCTCTCATTCACTCAGCTGTGATGTCATGGGTGACAATTGATGCCTGAGCATTTCTTTGTCTTGTGTGAAAAATTTTGCGCAATTTGATCCGCATGCGTCAACCAGTTCATCAAACCAGCTGAGACCCAGCCAGTCGGTCTCCTCAGCAGCAGACGCAGCGCTGACCGCTCACTGTCTAAATGCATCATGAGACTTTATGGTATGCAAAAACTGGTTCCTAGAAGGTGACTTCCAAAACATACATGACTTCAACTTCCTCCTTTAGAATCACTATACTGAACCTCTGACAATAAACCAAACCACACAAAACAAAATATGAAAGGCAACAAATCCCGACTTACTGCTACATATATCACATTCAAAATCTAACAGGTATCATCACTACACAATAGTTGACATGACAACCAACCAGCAGAGTATTTTACTAAAAGCATTAACAAGAGTAGAAACTACACCTACTACAGTTCTTATTAAATGTTTGTTCACCTGTTTAATACTTGAAATAGTACAAGGACTGCATGACATGACAGCAAAACAAAGCAGTTTTAATACAATCCAATAAATAGTCCTATAAACCTTTAATTATACCTTTTGGTTTCCAGTTATTTTGTCCAAACCTGCACGTTACTCTGAAAAAGTTGCATCTAAAAGCTCAGCATACATTGGCTCTTCTTTATTCAGTAAAAGCGGACATTTTAAGGCTAAAACTACTATTGAGGCCCTGTGTTATCTTAACACGTACACTGGCGAAGCCTGGCCACAGCGAGAAAGATTAAAGAGGAGGAAAGCTTTAATTAACTGAAATAACGACAGTCAGCATTCGTGATCATGTTTTGCATCTGGCATGAGCCACTCCTGCATCTCTATAGTCATCATCTGCCATAATGAAAAGGCTTTCAGCAGGGTGTAAGCACCTCTAAAATGCACCTCAACACAATGCACATAGACGGAGCAGCTGAACAGAAGACAGGATATAGAAATGGAGTGAAAAGAGGGAGTAAATGAAGTGTTTATGACCCTCCACTGTACATCCTTCCTTCCACTCACACAGTGGTGACTCAACCTATAATATATAGGTACATGAAGCTTTTAACAGTGTTTGTTATGTTTCTGTGTTGAAGCGCTGCTGCAACTCAGGAACGATAGATGGGTGTTTGTTAGTTTCAGAGTTTTGTGTTTAAGTCTCTCAGGTGAGTCAAAGTTTGTCAAGTTTGCTGAAGTCTGAGTTTTGCTGCTGTTGGTGGTTGCAGAAAAGAGGGAGGAGGGGCGCCATTCAAACATCAACTCCCCCGGAGCTGCAAACAAGCCACCTCCACCATCAACTCTTCATCAATGAAGAACAAGACGGAGAAGCTGCGCCTGAACACAACGGTCTGCAATGTCTACTGTAAATCCTGCCTCCTGATCCACACCGAGACCTGTTCATTAAACAACCAGCTGAATTCCACTTTTCAAAGCAAACCTGTCTCAAAGACTGTCAGTGTCTGGCAGAAAAGGAATGAGGAGGCGTGCAGTGACAGGACGGTGGAGGCGATCGCAGGGTAATTTCATTTTTGTGTCGACCAAGAAAGACCATTAGGATTTATCCCAACAACAAAGACTACATCCTGCCTGAGATCAAACACTTCATCCAACGGAAAAATCGAGCCTTCTGGAACAACGATGGACGTGAGAGCAGTTCAAAGAGAATGAAAGGGGAAACCACAGGAAGCACGAGAGCAACATACGTGTCAGAGAAGACTCAGAGGGGGCTGCGTGCACTGCATGACCCGGAAGAGCAAACAATCAATTTCTATACATGTTCTGATTGTATTGATGAATGTAGAAACCTGTCAGTTGCAGTGACATGTGATCCAACCCCGGACACAGTAGTAATGGAGCCAGGAGCTGTGGCTAAGCTTTTAAAAAGTTGCACACTAACCAGGTGGTATTTCTACTCTTTTTAAAATATTTTCTGCAGAGTCGACCCCAGCCTGGTGCCCTATATTCCAGCTCTCGGTCGATACATATACCATTCCTACAATATGGAAAAAAGCTTTCATTATTCCTCGCCCAGAGGAAAATAATGATTTTAGACCGGAAGACGTCAATAGTGATCAAATCATTTGAACACATAATGGTAGGGAACCTATTAAATGACCCACAGCATCTCTTAAACCCCTAGTAATTTGCTTTTAATGATGGTAGAAGCACAGAAGATGCTCTAAACACTGAAACTCATTTTTTTCTCAATGCACAAGAGCCAAAATAATCTGGAGCCAGATACTACTTAACCAAATATATATATTATATGAACAATAAATATAATGAAAGACTTGTCTCCACCCAACAATGTGGCAGCAAGGGATCTTCAATATAAGGCCTAAATGAAGGCCATAATAAAGGAGGGGTGGAGTAAATTCTACAGTTAATACATAAATCAAATCAAAATGAACAAGAAAAAAAAGAAACAATGTGGGGCTAAACTGCACATCAGGGAGGTCAGTGTAGACTTATGCACAAAAGGAGGAAAACGAAATATGTGGGCAGATCATGAATAAACCACCACTGCACACAAACCAGATCAGATTTACCTTCTCACAGAGAGCTAAGGCGACTCAAGCCACACAATGAAATACACATGCAAGATGGCCACGCCACCACTCAACTCAACCTGTTTAAAACAATCACTCCAAGTTTTAGTCTCCCTCCAAACATGAAGAATCCACCAAATAACAAGTTTTAACAAACAAACCTTTAATTTAATACAATAAACTAAAAGGAAAACATCACGGTTCTACATTTTCACTATTAAAATCATGCTTTTAACCATAGTTATAAAAAGAGAACTTACCCAATCAGACAGCAAACAAAGGCCGGCCTCAGCGGCTCTCTCAGGTGTGTCTCAGTGCAGGAAAAATGCCCAGGTGAGCGTCCCACCCCCCTTTATAGACTCTGCCCCTTCCCTGGGTCCTAATGCTAGACCCCCTGTTACCTGCCTTCCCACATAAAGCACAGTGAAAATCTACTTCTAATCTACTAACAACACACAAGTACTTAGGTATTCACTTTTCAGTTACAATGGGCTCATCAAGTGGAGTTTGTTCACGAGTCAGTCAGCGTCTGTGTTTCCACAAAGGCTCAGGGTCCAGCGAATGGATACAAGCATGATGTCACTGAATCTATTATCCGTTATATCCTCAAATCACAACCTGATCAGAAGGGCTGGAAAAATCACTGCCATGCTGCCTCACCTCCTCTCCAGGAGGAACTGGAGGAGAGTGAAGAGGCAAGGCCTTACAGTCACCTGGGACCCAAAGATCATCCTTCACAAAGAGCTGATGCCTTCAGGCAGAAGAACAGGCTACCAAACTGTAAGCTGAACTGGTCTTTGTGTAATAATCTGGGTGGGTTTGTTCTGGTGTATACAGATCTGTGTGTGATACTGCATGTTAACAGTAGTTCTGATTGTATATGTCTACTCATATACTGTGTGTACATCATGGGAAATCCCCCGGCAGTCTAAGCCTAAGAAGTCTAAGAGAGACACAAGTCGGTCTATTGGCAGCTTAATCGATTCTATAGAAGAAGTGCACTGAAGTCACCGTTTGATACAAGGCCGCCGCCAGTAAGACCAACTGAGTGGCGTAATGAGCGGCTGTGATGGCTAACGGTGATGCTGACAGCAGACAGTCAAGGCTCTGAAAGAAAAGAAAGAAGGAATAGAAAAGAAATGCTTGAGACTTCTGAATCTGGCATGGTTGTGTGTAGATGCTCATGTGCTTGTAGCTGCTGAAGCATAACGACGTTTAACCAAGAAACGCTGTGGGGAGACTGTGGTAATATGGGGTGAGGATAAATTAGAAGAGTAGTATTCAAACTCCTCTCAGTGTGTCTGTGTAAAGGTCCTGTTGCATGACGACCGTTGCCATGTGAAGACTGTGGGCACTGGGGGGGGGGGGGGGGGGGGGGGGGGACAGCCTGGGTCTGACCTTTGGATACTGTACTGCCTGAAAACAACACATGTTCAAGCCAGCTTTACATTCAAGCTGTGTGTAATACTGTAGCTCATAAATAAATATTCTTATGTACAAAGGAAGAAAAACCTTGTAATGTTTTCTATCTATACTTTGTAGGTTTTCAATGATTTCTCAGACAACAGAGCTGGGGTAGAGAAATGAACATGTGTAATCAATAATACAGATGAAACCTAATTAGCTACAGAGACAGCAAGAAGCAGCCCAGAGCAGCCTGACATGTTGTTCATGACAGAAAACCCTTTTTGTCACACAACATTTACTCAGTCTCTCTAATTAATCAGGTTTCATTGATTACATGTGTTTAATGTTACGTAATATATACGTATAGTAAGTATATGCAGAATCTGTAATTCAGTTCTGCAACTAAAACCAGCACGCCACATTTCAATCACGATGCTGTTACATTTTTAAAACAAAGCCTCGACTACGACGGCGTATTAGAGCCATTGTAGGTAAAAAAACAATAATTCTGAGGGGTGGAGGGGGGTAATATTCAGAGAAAAACACTGATATTTTCAGAGATTATAAAGTCACAAATTTGTGAAGAAAAAACTTGTCGTTTCACTTTGCAGGTTGGATCAACTTCATCACACAAGCTGCCACTTGCCATGTAGGCCTGTTATACCTGAAGTGGATAACCTGATGAAATCAGAAATAATATAACAATATATAGAGTGTTCCCTTTTTTACAAAATTTGATTGCAAAGTATAATTTGAGTCATCCACTGCAGGTGTAGGGAGACTGCCAGATCTGCTCGGGGTCCTGCGCGTAGAGAAAGGTAACACCATCTTATTAATGAAGAGGTTTGTCTGAAGTGACCAAGGACCAACACGCATCTCTGAGAGAGTATTTTGCTAATGTCAGTTGTCTGCTGAACACGCTGCTCGCGTGTGCTGCTTTAAATCGTCAACAGGTTTTGTAAATTTGGAAAACGTGTGGATGTGCATTGTTTTTCTGTCAATAAATGTATTTTTATACGTGTTTAGCGTGTCTTGGTCAGAGCATTTTTTAAACTGCGGCATTTTAAATTTGTATTAAAACAGTTTAGCCAAACTCTGATGGTCCTGATTAGGTCCAGTTTCTTTAAAAAAACTTATGACTTAAAACTTTCTACACTTATGTAGAAACAATAAGGCCAACATGTCTTGAAATACAGTAGTAAAATATGGAGTATATAATAAACACAAAAATAATTAGAAAACAAAAATAAACCATTGGTCAAAGTTAAACGGGAGCTTTAGCACACCTGAGTCACATGCATGCCTTTTTCCGACTCTGTTTCTACTCTGTGGTCAGACTCAAGACTGAAAACCTGTGTAGGCCTATTTCTTTACCACACAGAAAATTGATCAGGTATCAATAGGGGAATCAATAAAAAATTGGGCAGATAAGCAGAATCGGCAATAAAAACTGTTCTGCTCCACTGACTTCAGAACAGTTGAGGGACTTGCTCAGTTGTGCACATCACTGTAATCCTCAGAGGACGAGGTTGATTAAAAGCTTAACTGACAGGAACAATATCTTCAGGTGTTTTGGACCATAAACTGGAAGCTGTATGTTTGTTTGATATGATGGAAACAAAAGCCTTGACAGCTGCTTTAACTAAACCAAACAAAAATATTAGTGTCAGACACCATCGGCGAACAGTATCGGCGGCCAAAAACAAGATCGGACAATCCCTTATATGAGACATTAGTGGAACAGGATTTTCTGATGAAACGTTGCTGTGAAGCAGAGTCTCATTTGGAAGAACTATAAAGGCTCACAAGCTGGAACTCAGACAGCAGATTAACATCCGACTACTTCCTTTACACAGAGACAAAGACAGTGTCCAGCACAAAGTTAAAGGTCCTGGAAGACTTTGGTTGGTGAATGTTTGTCAGTGTGTTGTGTAGTATGATCATTTAATTTAAAGTTTTTGCACTCTATCCTTGTTGTTTAATACAGTATATATAGTGAACTTGGCCTTCTGCCCTGCACATCACCATCTGCCTCTCTGCCCCTGGATGCCCCAAAACTTGTGTCAGCTAAATTTACACAGCCGGGGGTTACTGTCACTGCATAAGAACATGTATTCAGAAACAAACACATCCTGAGAAACCGAGCTGTCTCTCTGCTCTTAAATCCTCAAGCAAAGAAATGCCGGTTGTCCTCAAAGTCTAGACTCAAAAGGTGAACGTGACTTTGCCGTCCGGACTTCTTGAATATGGAACAATGTTTGCCGCCTTCTGACCTGCCTCAACTCTGAATTTCTTTATAAACTGACAGACAGTTGCATAATTTTGTTTTTTGGCTCATTGTTATGTAACCAGCTTTATTCAAGGCTGACAGTTTCACTATTTGAAGAATGATGGTAGTGTTGGTACACAACAGCAATTTGTGAAGCAGCTTTGCAAACTGACACAGGAAATTGCTTTTTCTTATTATTATTTTGTGCACATGTGCTTGTCTAATCCGAGCTGCACCTTAAAGAAGATGAATAATCCTGTGGTGGGGATCAAAGGTGGTGGTGGGGGGGTGCCTCATGTGAAACTGCTCTAACTTATTAATTGGCCTTCTGGTTTTTACATCAATATTTCCATTTCAAAGGTTGGGATTCCTGCCAGATAATCTGTAAGATCACCTGGTTGGCAGCTGGACAGCCTCTAAATCCAACCGCCGCTGTCACCTCTTCTCACCTTCGCTGTTGCTGCTGGGCTTCGGATGAAAAATGAGCCCACGTTATTGTTGTTACGGGAGATGCAGAGATAGCAGCTGAGCTTCAAACAACCTGTAAGCTACTTAGCAGTCGCTGCTTTCCAAGAGGCTTAAAGGATAATTAGAACAACAGTATCAGGTTATTTTGAGTTTCTTCCCTTTTCACTGCAGATTCTCAAAATCTGAGAAAAGTGCAATCCATAGACCTCATTGTATTGTCTTATAATACAGGTACATAAAAGCCTTTTTCATGATCTACTATTCATATAGCTGCAGTGCCTTTAGACATATTGACATGAAGTGCTGATGTAATAATTATGGTTTATTCAGTAGGGGGTTTGTGTACGCAACACAAAGGAAGATTCGCCCAGCATTATTTTCTGGTAGATGGCAGTGTGACATTTCTCGGAAGCTTGAGCACACTCAAGCTTCTTAAGGAGGAATCTAAAAGCAGCTGCGAGATGCTGTCGAAACGTAGTCAGGCTGATGTTTCTGTTTTTAAATAATAAGTCTGTATGTTCATTATTTTCTTAGAGTCAACAAATTCCATGAAAAGGCCAGAACCAACAATGAACTGATTATCTAAACCCTGATATATCTTATTCCTCTGTTACACTGGGTGACATGTTCCTTCACACACTCACTACAGCACCGAATGTCCATTAGATCCGCGTCCCAAAGAGCACCAACAAATGCACTTTTTCCTCCTGTTTACGTAATGTTTGTTAAAAACTACAGTGAGCAGGTGTTCTAGGAAATGACTGAACCTTTTTCCAAATGAAACATGTATTTGTGAGTTGTTTTAAAGGATGAATGGTCTGACAAACAGTGATGACAGTAAGAACAATGCTTAGTAAAGGGAAGGGGTGTCACGATTCTCCAAATCCACCATTCGATTTGACTTTCAGGTTTAAGGTCAGAATTCTATGAAATTTTGGTATTTTTTGGTTTGCAGGTGTAAGCTCCCAGAAAAACATTTCCTTCCCAAAAAACGGACACAGAATTTCTCAAGGAAATCTGCCAGATGTGACACAAAGACTCACTGAGTGATTCAGTGGTGTCTGAAAACATAACAGAGCAAAAACACACAAGTAAACACTGACTAGCTGATTTAATAAGAAAAGACTGTTGTTTCTCTCCAACAGCTACATCACAACAGCTACTCTGTGAAATGGGGAGCATCCAGATGTACGCGCCAGCAGATATAGATAGAACCTAAATCTGTGATGCAGATGAAGCTTCGCCCTGAGAACAGCCGTTCAGGTGGTGACGGGCAGACGTGTCAGCTGCTATCGACTGAACTCGACCCTGATGTCTCTGCCAATCAGGATCCAGGCTCTACCCCACTGTGCATTTATCCCACAGCCGTTACCTCTGCTCTCCTGCAGGGCATACGCAGTTACTTCGCTTAACCTCTTGTTCATATGAACTGTAAATGAACTGTTTGGGAGCGGGACAATATGTGGGAATCCCTCTGGTATGGAGACAGAAGAAGAAACAAAGCCATGAATATCTGACAGACACAACTCAAATCTGTAATTCACTCAGTTTGAGACACAGAATGGCTAAAAGGTGTTTTTGGCTGCCAAGAATATTCTTAAGAAATCTTTTATTCCCGGTGCAATCGGCATTTTAAAGACACAATTAAAGAGAAACTAAAAACCCTCTAACTGCTGTTTCACTGTGACTTTCAAACCTATTGAAAGATCTACTCCATTTAGTTTTTTTTCTTTAGTCTTAATGTTGCTTTTTTAATGCTGTTTATAGAAATTTATAATTCCCCACTTTTCAGAACACTGAATGTGAGCCAGACCTCATCAGCCAACATCAGTGCTGGACCTCACTGATGCTGCTGTGGTGGGATCCTGCAGGCGAGATGGAGGCTGTTAAGCAGCAGATGAATAACTGTGGACTTTGGACCGACCGATCAATAACCACATGTGTGGCAATGTTCGGATGGACATATATTGTCTTTATGTCTGAGTGATCTAATGACAATTTCCCAGAGAAAATAATGTGGTACTTTATTCTACTCAGGCATCCGTTTTCAAATAAGCAATTT
Organism: Lateolabrax maculatus; assembly: GCA_031216445.1. Lineage (NCBI taxonomy): Eukaryota > Metazoa > Chordata > Actinopteri > Acropomatiformes > Lateolabracidae > Lateolabrax > Lateolabrax maculatus. The sequence goes on along the minus strand of CM062217.1, from coordinate 541,854 downwards.
GTGTTCCCTCCTTACATGCAGATGGCAAATGATTGTTGGACAAATCTTAAGTCCTACAAGGATCATGCATAGGTGAGAATAGTTGATTATGAAACACGTCAAAAAAAGCAAGTAATTGATTTCTTTTGCAAATGTTTCAAACTTGAATACTGAAAATGTGGTATTATCTGCCCCTGTTATGGTGGCATGTAAACAGTAAAGTTACACCAGGCTAAACTATCCAACACAAACGTCCCACTATAACACCGAATCATTTGATAGTTTTCGACCCAAACAGGATTTTTAGCTTCCAATGCTGGTGTCATGCAACACTGAGCAACTGAAAACGTTGAAATATCCCCTAATTACACTGAAGATTAATAACAAAAGTTACCAATCTGAAAAAACCCTGAAATGCCCCTCAGAGTTGTAGTTTCCCGTTTCCTGTGCATGCCCTCCTGCTCCCTGACACTTAAACCATCTGGGAATCTCTCGGCTCCATCCAGCCAGACACGAGGGACGTTAGAGTCGAAACGCAGCCAGTTCAAAAGCTCACGAACACTGTGAGAAGTCATGAAGTGATGCCGGGGGCAAAGCATTCACTGTGATCATCATCCTGTCTGCACTGTCACTGGAGACAAACACCCCGCTGTGTTTACAATAGCTCAGAGGGAAGAACGCCGAACAGACGCCTCGACCCCTCCACCACCCCGAGGAAAGGCTGGCTTTCAGACTTCCTTATTGTTCCCGTAAGATAGGACTCACTGACCTGTAACAAATAGAAGATGATAGTGGTATAAAAACTTTCAAATACTTCCAAACCAATCAACAACATTCTCTGTTTGGTCAAAAGGCAGAAAATTAATCTCTGAGGACCAAAAATGCAACAATGGGGGATAAATAGGATTAAATTAAGCTCCTAATTCAGTTCCATTGAACTAATTCACAAATTCGACCAGAAGCAGCCAGTTTGTTTTGTGCTTGCTGTTAAAGTAACATATTCAGACACAAACTCACACTTTCTCTCACATTCAGCATTTTTCAGACTCATCATCCGTGACAGCAGTTATTCTTTGCTGCTTGACAGATGATTCGTTCCTGCAGTCAACGTCGGGAGACACGTCCGCCCTGTGACTGTGACCCAGACAATTACTGTCAAAACAGTCTGTTTATGTGTACGACTCGTACGTGTGGAGCAGAGACCCACACAGAGCGTCCAGGCAGCTTCTCACTGCAGATTCACACTGAGCCAAACCACAGGAGTGTTTATCCCTGCAGATGTGCCTCCACACTCGGTCGGAGAGAATACATGATTTAAGCATCTGGTCAAAGTGCCGGAGTCCCGCTGCAGTGTGCCTTCACCTGTGCAGTCCTGCACGCATGTTGTTCAGGAGTTATCAGCTACCACTTGTGTTCATTGCATTGTTTATTATTTCTTCTGGAGAATATGTAATATTAGTGCCCTAACTGTTACAGTCAGAATTGTGACCAAAGACCCGCTGCTGAACATTTTTATTTTCTTACATTTTTTTGTTTTATCCGCTGTACCGAAAACGTACCGAACCACAACACCAAAACCGAGGAACATACCGAACGGTGAATTTTGAGCACTGTTTCATCCCTAGATGAATAGCCTACAACAGCGACTGGTCCTTCCAAGACTGAGTTACGTTTACCTCGAAACTTTTTCTCATGCAAACATTAGCACCATTTCAATAAGATATGCAGGTTTGTTATAATCCTGCATTTATAATGTAAAATTTGATGTGCAGATCACAGTAATATTTCAAACCAGACACCAAATGGGATTGACTGGATTTGGCCGGGGGTTTTGGAGGTGGAAGACTTTATGGTGAAGACACATAAAAATATTTCTATTTGAGTGAAAAATGTATGAACTGATTCTGAAGGTTTAAGACTGGACTTGATGACTCTGATATGATCAATCCAGCGATCAAATCTGTGCCGATAAAGTGAGCACAGCTGAAGGTATCAGGTGGAGCCGTGATTAAAACATGAAGTAGGGGAGAGCGGGGTCAGAGGTGCACAGCCACGTACTGTACATTAGGATGTGTGTTTGGAAACGCAGGATAGTTTAAGTTCTCATCTCTTTCTATAATCTTCTCCTGTTCAAACAGCACAAATCTGTCTTTTCTGAAGTCTGTGATCCTGTGAGTCACTGCCCTCCGGCCAATGAGAACTCATCTTACTGCTCCATAGGTATGCTAGTTATAAAGCTCTCCTGCTGGGCTTCCAGTGATATTAGTCACATTAAGCTATAGCCACATATGGGAGTTAATTAGCTTTCCAGCTGACTTCCCTGGACAGCTACTGTCATGACGCAATAAAAAAAGACATTACCATCGAAAGTGCAGTCAGGTCAAATTAACCCCTTAAAACAATGTGAACGAAAGAACAAAACCAGATGACATCAGAAATGTGCTGGTGTGGTCGTGGTGTTATTACATCTGCATTTCTAGCAGTAAAAGGGGCTGTTATAATGTGGAGAACTGGCTCAGAGAATATGTGGACTTATTAGCAATGGAAGGAAGCTACTTATGCAACAACATCATTCTGTACCAAGTAAACTGTGGAGAACACTGTATGATTTCATTTAGAAGAAAGGGACATTCATGTCCATGTTCCTAAAAGAGAAATTAAAAATACAGTTAGACAACTTAAACAGTTATTAGTTATTTCACTTGTGTTGTCTTACTGCTGCATTTTGGATGAGCTGCAGGAGACGAGGATGACTGACCGACTCCCACATAAAGAGACATGAAGTAATCAAAGACATGAGGAAATACAAGCATATAAGACCAGGTCTCTGAGGATCTGCCAGTGAGAAAAGACTATCTACTCTGCTGCATCTTACAGTCCTGAGCCTGGATGAGAATTACCATAAAGGTGGAAGTAAATGTGCAATGTTTTTTGTAAAAACAGAAGTTGGTGCGTGTGTCTCTCCCAATGTTTGTGAAAGCATCCAGCCTCCATTAGCTGTACGGCTCCTCACTGAAAGCATGTAATGGAAATGAAAGAAAATAAATTTGAACTGTGGAGGACAATGGTCCTCATTGAAACTGATCCATCTGGAAAAGCAAAAGATTTACAAGAGATGAGAACTTCAACTATCCTGCGTTTCCAAACACACAAAATCCTAATGAACTGCACGTGGCTTTAAAGATGCAAGTTTCACTTTTCACATTAATTCACGGCACCCAGACTGAATCCAGCTTATTTTCTTAACTGATTAACCTGTCAATTATTTTTGTTGATTGATTGATTAGTTTTTAGTCTATAAAATGTCCTTTAATTTGAATCTTTGAATTTTCCGAGTCCGTCCTTTAATTTGTTAAGGTCACTCACAAACTGGTTGAAAAGTCACAGTTCATTTACCCTGATGTGAATGTATCTGTGTATAAAATCCACTCACACACGGAGCCACAGTGGAAGTAAAGTTTTTGACATGAAGCGCACCCCCCCCCCACCCCCCCGGCAGCTTCTTTGCATATGAAACATTGTTATTCTCATGCTGTGTTCACTCTGTGGGAAAAAGAGCAGAAGCCAAAGGCGTACCTGTCGGCTCTGCAGGATGTCTGTCATCCCAAAGCGCACACTGCCTTCCTGTTACCACGGTGACTTTCAGAAGCGCTGGAATAGAAATAAATAATAAAACACAAAAAAGGTTCTAGTGTCTAAACAGGGACATTTCTGATGGGAGGAGGTCTTTGTTGGGTTTCATCAGATAAATGAGCAACGTGGGCTTAAGTTTAATTTCCAGACACTAAAACTTTAATAAAAACAAAGTTTCTAATTTAAATTTCACATCTCATGTCTGATCCTCACTTTTAAAATGAATGGCTGCACTTCATTTAGTGGAAAGCTACTTTGGAAATAAACTGTGGATTAAAAGATTTAATTCTGTCCCTTTGTGTAAGGGGTGGACTGTAAAATAAATAAATAAATCAATACGTGGAAGCAAAGAAGACGAGCACATTAAAACAGAGATAATGGGGAAGTAAAGCGAGCATCATTAATTGCATTTTAACAATCAGATATGGAACAATTGGCAATTTTCTTTCAAGCACAACAAACACTGGACTGCAGGTACAGGACCATAAACAGCACAGGAACAGGTCCAGCTCTCGTCCCTTATTACATCCTGACGGGACCCTGCAGCACTGGCTTTATGCTCTGACTCAGGTTCCTTCTTGCAGGCACAAATGTGTTTTCTGTTTTTTCTTTCCACTCATTATTCAGGCACCAAAGTCAAGACCCTCCGATTCTTAAGTTCTAAATACTGTTTCAGACTCTTGAAGAACTGTGTTGCCAGGAAAACTCACTGCAGAGGCATCCTGTCTTCTCTGGTCTGAAATGTGATCAAACTTTAAGATGATCAAAAGTTTATTGGACATCGCCACAGCAAGTGGCCACAAAGACAACTTCAAATAGTAAACGCGTTGACTTATTCAGCACTTTTCAAAGAAATTTACGTAAAATATATGAAATAAGAAATACAGCTGCTGATATTTAAAACAAAATTCAAAACCAAAAAAAAAAAAAAAGTAAAGGATGAAAAGTAGTTCAAAGCAGCGAGAAAGATGAAAGCACACACACATAAACAGTGAGTTCAGACGGTTTTACGATCCAGAGCAGAGGGATCTCGTCCATGAAAACTGCATAAAGCCAGCTGGCTGACGAGCACCCCCTCTGGCTGCTCTGCACATCAGCTCTGGACTCGGATGGCAGGTTCTTCACCCACATGTGCAACAGTCTGAAGCCTCTCGGACTTGGATCTGTCCGGCACCCGGCAGCAGCAGCTTTCTTCCCCAGACGATGGAGCCTGAACAGCATTTATCAGGACGTGGTGGTCAAAGCTGCTCAGGTGTGCTGCTCAGTCAGCAGCTAAACTCCATCTGCAGACCAAGACCATGGTCCAAGCTCCACAGCTGCTACCAAGATTCAAGAAGGAACTTTTAAATCAATATGGAGGGAAAAAAGTTTTTTAACTGGCTTATACATATATATAAAAGATGGCTGACATAGTAATAAGAAAGGGTCCTCCAGTTTGAACCTTCCTTCCATCCTTCAAACTTCAGTACAGTGAAGATATAACAACCCTCCTCAGAGAGCATTAATTCATATTAGTGGTGTTTCCATCAGTCTACAGCCATTATCAGAGCAGCAACAGGCCTGTCAGAGAACAGGAACACAGGTTTTTTGAACTAAAGACCGACGTCTTCCTGCCGTCTCACTGCTAATTCTCATAAACCATTTTCAAAGTGTTTGTACTGGTTGTTTCTGCAACACGTCAGTGTTATAGTGTGTGAAACAACTCTTTTCTACCAGGTGGCTTTGTTTCTTTTAACAACAAGCAGCCAGGAATCAAACCCCACCCTGGGTCAGTCCGTCAAACAGCATGAACAGCAGGTTCACTGGAGACTCCAGTCTACTGCTGAAGTGAGGAGGAGGATGGAGGCCCGGCAGCCTCCCTGCAGCCTGATTCGCTCCAGCACTCCGCGACCGAGTCAACTTTATCTCCTCGGTGCAAAACAAATAATCCAATCTGTCACTCATTTGCTCAACAACAAACATGTTGGCCACACGGCCACCCTCCTCTCTGCTGTGTCTGTGTTTAACGATAACTCGACACTGTTTGCTGACATTTTGGTCACTTAGTGGGATGCAGAGTATCAACAGTGGAGCATCAGGGCGAAGTCTGACCGCCAGTTAGAAAGTAAGGAAGAGAAAAGTATGAAATAAGTTAAGAAAGTAGAGAAAATGAATCAACCCATTCTGTAATGAAGAAGAAGCCAAGCGTGAAGTTGGAGCTCAGTCAAACCTAAATCCGTTTCTTCATTTCTGAACTTGTCTTCATCAGACAAGACAAAAGGAGCCGGAGAACAAACAAGCTCCAACTTTCTCCAACCTTCAGGTGCGCCTTCACGTCATCATGTTTTCATGCTTTCATGAGTTCCTTTTCAAACTCTTTCCACATAAGAAATAAGAAACCCAGTGGAGGCAGGACAGAGGCCACCACTTCTCTCCACGATGACGACACCAGCAGAGGAAAAGTGAAACAACTTAAAACAGCTGAAACCCTGTTAGACCGTCTGTGGGTGAGAAGTGTCCTCGAGGCTTCGGTCGCATGGTATTTCCTATCACAATGATCCACTTTCTTTCAGTGGGGGTTGATAACTGTATTGTCCCTGTAAATAAACGTCTGTTCTCCACCTGCAGATCCCAGGGACCCAGACACAGCTGGCAGCAGGTTTTGATGCTTTTCCTTCAGGTGTCGTCTCAGTTTTGAAACGTTTTAAAGCAAATGATACTGAACATCTATTATGGGATGCAGCTGTGGGCGAAGGTTGTTCTCCCAAGAACAAAAAAAGGACAAAAAGAATGTTTGAAACTAAACTTTGTGAGGACTGAAACTATTCTGATGAAATGATTAAGGTTTTTATTTAAAGGTGCTGTTGCAGCTCTTCTCTCCTTAACATCACTCTACACAATACATTCACTCAGCTCCGCTGCTAATGAACGACTTCTTTAATCTTTTCTCTCTCCTCTCTCTGAGTGTAGAGGACATTCAGGCAGCAACTCCTCACAGGATCGACGTATTCGTATCAGCTGTCACTAGTTAATGTTAATCTGTGACTCGGTTGATGGCAGGCCAAAGTTAAAGTCCTCTGTGCAAGCAGGTGCTCAGCCAAAGATCATCTGTGAGGGAAGGAGCTCCACTCTGGAGCGTCTCGAGTGTCTCTGTATGCAGACAGAGACGTCCTCTGAAGGAGCACCGGGCCCTGTGTCAGGTCGGACAGATGACACGTGTTAGAGGGCTCTGAACCAGGGCTGAAATACTTGATCTCTGGTAA
>CM062217.1:395000-530000 GCA_031216445.1 Lateolabrax maculatus | reverse complement strand
AATAAATAACTATATGTTATTAACCATCATTAATCTTCAGGCTCTTTAGAGTTCTTTCCAATAGAGAATCATCTTAAAACTGTGAATCCATTATTATTATGATTAAATATATATCCTGATAATTATCCACATCAATAATCTAAACGATCTGAGACATCACATTCAGGCCAAAGATGAAGAGAAATTCCTAAAATGTCTCACTGGTCACGTCCTGAATAGGGATCTGATCCAGAGGACTACTGTGGACCTACCACGTCACACAACTCCCATTCTAAGGTGGCACTGGTCTTATATTTAGTGTCTGAAACCATGGATGCATGAGCTTTTTCTCCTTTCTGGCAGAAACGGGTTGTCTCTGCAGGATGCAGCCAGCTCGTTTGGGGCTTCAGAGGAAAATGACTTTAGCCATAATTAGGTCTACCTTCACCTCAGTTTCTCAATTCTCAGACACACAACATCACCAGGACACGTTTCTGGGAAGAAGTCAGAGTTGGTTGCACATTCAAGAGCTCTCCAAATCTATACTTCCTCAGTTGCTTCAATTAGCTACCCATGTGCTCTATTTGCCCATTCATGTTTAATTCACGCTTATTTTTTATTTAACTCATTCACACGGAGAAAGCAGCAGTAACCTACAGTGAGGCTCCTGGCTGTCAGTGGCATCAGTCATAAAGGTGGGATGGTTAAATGGGCCGAAAGGTTACAGCTGTAACGAGGGGGATATTTGAAGGCACAAACCTCAGTAAAGCCCAGAAGGTCAGCGTGCAAGGCAATAAAAACATTTTCCTGCAATTTATTTGCTGTTGACTTGGAGGAGAATAGTAAACTGTCACATCCGGAGAAATAAGAAAAATGACTGTTTCCAGTGGAGCTACATTCAGACAGCAGATGATGTTTACAAGCACTCCAGACAATGCTGTGAAAATGAAATGGGCTTGTGAACTGTTATTCCTGGATAACACTTCATGTGAATGACTATTTCAAATAATTTTAGAGCCAAGTCAAGTATAATTTTCTACACATGGTCTATACTAAGTGATAAACAACCCAATGAAAAGAAAGAATGTAGTGTGAAGACAGGCCTTCTCCATTATGCCTCAGTCAGTTAACAGGCTCTGGCCCATTATAGCACGGGAGCAGGAATATGAATATATACATATTATAAAAGGAAAAAGGCAACTCAATAGTTAGACTGAAGGCTGCAACAGAGAAATGTATGTGTTATTATTCCCAAGGTGACATTGTGAAAGTCCAATATCCAATATCGGATTAACAATTATTTGCAATAAACCAATGAAAAGCAGGAAAAACCTCACATTTCTGAAGCTGAAAGCAGTGACTGATAAGTTACTGAAAAGATTTTTAAATCACATCAAATCCATTGTTTTGGCACTTCAACTACAGCTGAAACAATTAATTGATTTCTAAGGAACTACTTTGATAATCAAATCAAACATTCCAAGGATTTTTTATATTTCAGGATCATTAACTGAACCTAACATGGGCTAAGGTTGTTACTTCGGGCTTTGGGAAATTCTGACGACTAAAACGATGAACGTTTGAAGAAAGTGATTGTTAGTTTCAACCATTTAAAGTATCAATAGTAAACATCCGGTTCTGGTAGCAAACCATCAGAGTCAAAGACAAAGGACTTCTGTCTAAAATCACCATTTGACACTGAAATTCAACAATCTAACAGTTAGAAATTGATCAGACTGAGGCACTTGTGTCTGACAGACAGGCTAAAATGAATCGCAGCCTTTCTTGTTGGAGCGTCGCTCTTTCTGCTTCTAGTTTCCTCTCCAGGGAAAAGAACAGCCTCACTCTCTATTGTTACTGTTCTCTCTTCTCCTGCATGTATGCAGCAGGCAAGTCAAGTTCCCTCTCTGCAGGCTGTGAGAAGTCATTCTGGGAACTATAGAAAATCATTAACTTAAGTAGAAGTGAATGAGGGAGGCTGAGGGTATCTCGGTCTGACAGACTGGTCTACTGAAGGGTTTTCTCATTCCCCGAGATCTGGTTGTGTTGTCAGGGGTCTTGATGGCGTTTTGGTGTGATCACTTAACAGTTGGAATTAACTTGTCACTGAGATATGCTGAGCCGAGGCTGTGGTCAGTGTCATGACGATGAGCGATGCCCTCTGAATGCAAACTGAATTATTGTCAGTACAGTGTTATGTGGATATAGAAATGTAATTTACGGTGCTGTTGGCCCGTTACATACTATATACAGCGGTGTGCCTCCCTTTGTGTGCGGCAAGCAGGAGGACAAAGAGTTTCAAAGACAGAAAGGCACCGTATAACAAGCCATGAAATACTTTGGCTTTGTTCATCAAAGAAGCAACTACAGACAATAGAAATCTGGCTGATCACATCCATTATAACGGAGTGTAAAATCCTCCCAGATGTTGTCAACACCTACGACTCAGTAATGGTTCCTCACAGTGAACAACTGTTAACATGTTTGCTGAATCAACCATATAAAAGGTGATAATACGTCTGTTGTGTTTGCAGCTTGTTTAAGTTTCACAACTTAGCATGTTTAAAACCATTCCACGCCTTCAACACCTCCCATTCTTTGCAACTGCACCACAAAGGAAGCTGATTCATTGCTCGTCTGTTTTTCAGGTTTAAAATGAATGAAGGACTTGGGAACAACTTGACTCAACTGTATGACAACTGGACATTTTACAACTCCTCCGTGGAGCCCGTCATACCCAGGAACAACATCACCTATGTTGGATTTTACCTGCATCAGCCGTCCACGGCAGCCATCTTCATCGTGTCCTACCTGCTGATCTTCCTGGTGTGCATGGTGGGAAACGGAGTGGTGTGTTTCATCGTGCTGAGGAGCAAAAACATGCGGACTGTTACCAACTTGTTCATCCTAAACCTTGCTGTCAGTGACCTCCTGGTTGGGATTTTCTGTATGCCTACAACACTACTTGACAACATAATTACAGGTGAGCGGGACACTGATTACAAGCTGCCATTGTGTTGTTGCTGATTTGTGTCAAAACCTTGAATTTGTATCAGTCAACAAATGTTTTATGGATTACTGTGAAATCTGGCACAGACGATCACGGTCTCCAGAAGATGAATCTGTATGACTTTGGTGACCCCCTGAAATTTCATCCAGTGCCACCAGCAGGTCAGATTTTCCACATGTGCAGTTTCAGGTTATGACACACACATCTAATTGCCGTCAGCCTCAGTTGCAGTTTGATGTGGTATGCTGAGGTTGATGGATGTTGAAGTAAATATGACAAAGTCCAGCTTTGACTAATGAAAGTAGAGTCAGAGATGTCCTAAAATAGAGAATAAACCTTTTTTCTCATCCTCTGGTGCCTCCCTCGGGCCTATATTTAGAGTTTTTGCTCCATTACATGTAGAAATATATTTGGCAAAGTTTTTCCTCCATCCAACAATCTTGTTTTGTGGTGTGTAATGAAGCATTACAGCTTCTCACGGCTGCTAGTTAATCCTCTGATTAACTTTGATCCCTAATCCTTGACATTATTTTATTCACTGCAGGGCTGCCTTTGTTTTTCAGTTTATACTTGCATGAATATGGACTAATACAGTGTACGTGTTTGACTATCATGGAATGACCTATTGTTTTCTTAACAACCTGTGTGACCAGAAGTAACAGGGCTCAGAGGAGCTGACGTTGTGATTCGTCATGGAGATGACAGTCTTCCCTCCATGCATGAATTAGACCAGGGCTTTTCACACATTGTGCTGATTGGATTTGACAGTTGACTCTCAGTGACACAATTGTCACAGGAGTGATTGTTAAGGCGAGCGGTAGTCTGAGAGTTCAGATTCATCATGCGGGCTGTGTACAGGAGCTGCAGTGCTTTCTGAAGGGGAGACTCCATCTTTTCAGTTTAAAAACAAAAAACAATGAAGACCAGACGTCCTAGTTCAGGATGATCCAAGCTCATTAAAATCAAGACCATTTTAGGGGACGTATTCATGAGCATTTTCAGGCTTTGATTCAGAAAAAAAAGACTTGTCTCTTTTGTTAGCCACGAGAATGCTAATTGAATAACAACAATTTGCAGTGATTGCAGTGACTTTGGATCAAATACATTTCCTTATTCACCTCCAAAGATTATTTTAAAGGGGCTACTATAAATAAATAGCTAATGACACACCAATTATCCACATATTGTCTCTCCAAGAGACAACAAAAACAGCGTAATCAGTCATTATTGTCTGAATCAGGAACATGTCAGACCCTGACATGGAGTAAGGGGTAATCCATCTGGCACAGCGCTTTGTATGATTAAATCCCTGCTACAATGACATAACTCAGAATGAAATATTATGGACAGGCTGCAGCTACCAGAAATAAACAAGAATAAAAGCTTATAGTTTTGCAGTAGATTATCACATTTGAAATTATGCAAAGTTCTAAAAATCTCTTGGGCAGAAAACATCCATCCTCAGCTGTATTGAACATCTGTGCACATGTGAACAGTGTTGTCACCGGCTCCAGTGTGTTCTGTTTCCTCACAGAGACAGTCTGAGGTGTGAACTGTGAATGATCTCACAGTATGGTGCAGGAGTGGAAAACATGAAAATGCTCCATTCCCTTTGGGAGTATTGATAGGCTCAGTAGACTTTATTTTGTCATAGCATGACAGTCCAAATACCTTTCATGTATGATCTGATATTCCTTTGGCCTGACGGTGCACTACAATCACATGTTTTATCAGTACTTCCCATCACAAAACGTCAGTGACGGTTTGCTGCTGTGGACCAAAATACTGTTCAGACTCAGCAACAATCAACTGACTGATGATCACTGCCGCGGCACGAGTGAAACACAGAATCAGTTCTACACAGGAAACCTGTGGGCCTGAGGTGGACGGGGATAGAAATAGACTTTCGTAGCAGAATGGGAGACAAACACACACTATGGGCTTCATAATATCAACTACAAATTGAATCTGTTTGATCAGAAATTGTTTAATTTGAGTTCTTTCCGAATTTATTTTGGTCACTTCAGCTTTTTCCATTATTTTTGATATTGCAGTGACCTTTACCTGTCATACCCCTCTCTCTCCCCCCCGATTCCTGTCTGCCTCCTCACTGTCATTATCTAATAAAAAGGTAAAACCAAAAAGAAAAAACAACTAGACTCTTTGGCTGCAGAAGGAGATCACGCTGGAAGCACAACAGCCAGAGTAGCACTTGTCAAATGTGAGCAGAGTCGGAGTAACAGAGTGAAGTCGAGTCAGGCTGCATTGGCAAAAAAGACACGAGAGAGCAGGAGGTGTAAGACTCGATGGTGTCACTGAGATGGAAATTGAGCTCGCTCAGCTGTAATGAAGAGCACTTTGTCAATCAGATACTGTGCAGAGCTCATCACCGTCAGTCAGCATCCCTACCTGGCGGCTCTCTGATGACAGCCTCATGCTGTGCGTTGCCTTTCAGCAGCAGGGAGTGGGACGCTTGGCTCGAACAGGACAGTCCTCTGGACATGTCTGACATGTGTGTCAGTTACACACAGCATTATGTTATCTTGTGTTATATTTCTGTCACTTTGTCTGTCAGGCTGCAGGGACATAAAGACTGTAAAGACTTCTAACAATCTGCCATTGTCTCTCAAAGACAGCTTTCATCTAAAGCACCATTAGGGTGTTTACAGCACATAATGCTTTCATTGACGATGATGAGGTTTTGTCATCTGTATCAGTCCTTATTGGCAGTGATCAACATGAAAGGAGGAGATGAAAGCGACAAGGTCACTGAATCAGTAAGAAACGAATGTCTGTAAAGAAACAGTCTTCTTGAAAGAAACAGATCCGGGACCTTCCCTGTGCACCAGCTCAGATCCATCAGAGCCTCATGCTGGGTTCAGACTACACAATATTAACCCGATCCGGCAGATGTAGGGCGTATTCCATCAATCTGTGATGTTGACCAATAGGAGGACAGAGCGTACAACTGGAAACATGGTGAAGAGAAAGAGGAAAGATGATGGTGCTGCGAGGTGGAACTGTGAAACAGGAACGGTTCGTCGAGCTCTGGCCTTTGTGAAGTTTCCTTGACGGACTACTGCCGTTTGTTTACATTCTCGTTCCTGGAAGTTGGTCCCTAGCTCCTCCTTCCTGATGACATCACGCAGGTTGTGAAAGAAAGCAAGCGATGATTGGTCGGGGGCCAACGAGTGGTCTGACTTGTCCCTCGGCCGAGTCACAGCAAGAATTTACAGCTCTTTAATCGACCAATCTGTCGTGTAGTTAGTGTTGTACATTCCTTAAAAAAGAGAAAAAGTATAAACAACAGTAGAAAACACAATAAGGGAGATTGTTTTCTTCTTTTTGTTCCTTGTAATCTAATTGGACATGCTTTGAGAGTTTAGCAATGACCAGAGTTCAAATCATTTAAATTTAAATGCTGGAATTAGCTGCACAGTCATCTCTCTCTATTGGAAAACAAGAGTCAATCTCAATCGAGCCCACTCAAAGCAAGTCTTCCATTGAGCACGTGCAGATCCTAACACGGATCAGTTATCTACCTAAAGGTATTTGTAGGTACATGTTTGTCTTCTCAAGGGGCTGAACTTCTAGGGACTAATTTATGCACATAGCCCTCTGCACTAACAATAAAACAGACGGCTTCTTCCTTGTGTATATTCACTCTGATCTTATCACGTGAGAGAAGTTGTTTGAGGAAAACATCTTCCTTTCTCTGTATTACTTCATGGCAGTTGGCAAGCTAAAATGATGCATTACTGCCACAACGTATTGAAATGTGGATAATTTCAATGTTTAGAAGCATGAAAGAAAAATTCAAAGAGGAGCTTCTCCCATTTCTATTGGCCTTCATCCTGCTTAGCTCCAAATCCTTCCTTCAAGGAGTAACTCCAGCGCTGGTGGGAAGCAGCAGAGGCCGAGATATTCTGATCTTTGGTCCCCAGTATGGGTCAGGCTCCAAAAAAGCTAGATCCTATGATTTCCCTGATGTATCTCTGTCGTATCTTTCATTAGACTTGATGTCAAAAGCTCTGTCCCCTTTAATTTTCAGCCTGGACTCGGAAAGAGAGAGACCGAAGACCCCTGCCTGAGGGTCTCAAACTACACAAATGTTCATAAGAGAATAAAAAGGTCTAGAATATAATCCGGAGCCACGTCACAAAGAGCCTTAAAAGTAATCAGTAAGATCTTAAAACTAGAGATCATCTTGTGACGGGATCACACCAAATAAGTGTGTATGGTGCTACTGAACACATGACATGAGAGGAGTGAGTTTGAACAGGTGAGCTAACCCAAAATGCTTAATTCCAGTTCCAGGGAAGGAGCAGGTAATAACTGTGTACAGCAGCCTGTCCAGTATGTTCTCAGGGACATCCAATAAAGGTTTAATGGGCCTTCTCCTTAAGTAGTATTTTTCATTAAGGATCTAAAGGTCGCTCTTAACAGATGTTTGTGGAAAATACTGTTATTATGTGTGGATGTATCAATAATTGTAAATGTGCACAGCGTCTCTCTTGACCTGTTTTTGTTGTATACATCCGGATCTTTGATCCTGTCAAAAAGTCTCCTTCCGGGGCCGAGGTGGTGAGCCGACGCAGCCTGTAACCTCTTCTGCCTGTCATGGGTGTGAATGCAAGACTGCCGGCTCCCATATCACCGGATTACACCAGAACCAGTGTTTAATGAAAATAATCACTCACCATTAGTTTACCCTTTGTATTTATAAGCTGCGACCAGCAGCTCTAGAGCTCGCTCTGTGTGTCAGTCGCTCTGTGTGTCAGTCGCTCTGTGGGTCAGTCGCTCTGTGTGTCAGTCGCTCTGTGTGTCAGTCGCTCTGTGTGTCAGTCTCTCTGTGTGTCCGTCGCTCTGTGGGTCTGTGGCTCTATGGGTCAGTTGCTCTATGTGTCTGTCGCTCTGTGTGTCCGTCGCTCTGTCAGTCGCTCTGTGTGTCCATCTCTCTGTGTGTCAGTCGCTCTGTGTGTCAGTCGCCCTGTGTGTCAGTCGCTCTGTCAGTCGCTCTGTGTGTCCATCTCTCTGTGTGTCAGTCGCTCTGTGTGTCAGTCGCCCTGTGTGTCAGTCGCTCTGTGGGTCTGTGGCTCTATGGGTCAGTTGCTCTGTGTGTCAGTCGCTCTGTGGGTCTGTGGCTCTATGGGTCAGTTGCTCTGTGGGTCAGTCGCTCTGTGTGTCCGTCACTCTGTCAGTCGCTCTGTGTGTCCTTCGCTCTGTGTGTCCGTCACTCTGTCAGTCGCTCTGTGTGTCCGTCGCTCTGTGTGTCAGTCGCTCTGTGGGTCAGTCGCTCTGTGTGTCCGTCGCTCTGTGGGTCAGTCGCTCTGTGTGTCCGTCTCTCTGTGTGTCCGTCGCTCTGTGGGTCTGTGGCTCTATGGGTCAGTTGCTCTGTGTGTCAGTCGCTCTGTGGGTCTGTGGCTCTATGGGTCAGTTGCTCTATGGGTCAGTTGCTCTGTGTGTCAGTCGCTCTGTGGGTCTGTGGCTCTATGTGTCAGTCGCTCTGTGTGTCAGTCGCTCTGTGGGTCAGTCGCTCTATGTGTCAGTCGCTCTGTGTGTCCATCTCTCTGTGTGTCAGTCGCTCTGTGTGTCAGTCGCTCTGTGGGTCTGTGGCTCTATGGGTCAGTTGCTCTGTGTGTCAGTCGCTCTGTGGGTCTGTGGCTCTATGGGTCAGTTGCTCTGTGGGTCAGTCGCTCTATGTGTCTGTCGCTCTGTGTGTCCTTCGCTCTGTGTGTCCGTCACTCTGTCGGTCGCTCTGTGTGTCCGTCGCTCTGTGTGTCAGTCGCTCTGTGGGTCAGTCGCTCTGTGTGTCCGTCGCTCTGTGGGTCAGTCGCTCTGTGTGTCCGTCTCTCTGTGTGTCCGTCGCTCTGTGGGTCTGTGGCTCTGTGTGTCAGTCGTTCTGTGTGTCCGTTGCTCT
Organism: Lateolabrax maculatus; assembly: GCA_031216445.1. Lineage (NCBI taxonomy): Eukaryota > Metazoa > Chordata > Actinopteri > Acropomatiformes > Lateolabracidae > Lateolabrax > Lateolabrax maculatus. The sequence goes on along the minus strand of CM062217.1, from coordinate 521,091 downwards.
GTGTGTCAGTCGCTCTGTGGGTCTGGGGCTCTATGGGTCAGTTGCTCTGTGGGTCAGTGGCTCTGTGGGTCTGTCTCTCTGTCTCTCTGTGGCTCTGTGGGTCAGTTGCTCTGTGGGTCTGTTGCTCTGTGTGTCAGTCGCTCTGTGGGTCTGTGGCTCTGTGTGTCAGTCGTTCTGTGTGTCCGTCGCTCTGTGGGTCTGGGGCTCTATGGGTCAGTTGCTCTGTGGGTCTGTGGCTCTATGGGTCAGTTGCTCTGTGGGTCTGTTGCTCTGTGTGTCAGTCGCTCTGTGGCTCTGTGGCTCTGTGTGTCAGTCGTTCTGTGTGTCCGTTGCTCTGTGTGTCAGTCGCTCTGTGGGTCTGTGGCTCTATGGGTCAGTTGCTCTGTGGGTCTGTCGCTTTGTCTCTCTGTGGCTCTGTGGCTCAGTTGCTCTGTGGGTCCGTTGCTCTGTGTGTCAGTTGCTCTGTGGGTCTGTGGCTCTGTGTGTCAGTCGCTCTGTGGGTCTGGGGCTCTATGGGTCAGTTGCTCTGTGGGTCAGTTGCTCTGTGGGTCAGTCGCTCTCTGGGTCTGGGGCTCTGTGGGTCAGTTGCTCTGTGGGTCAGTGGCTCTGTGGGTCTGTCGCTCTGTCTCTCTGTGGCTCTGTGGGTCTGTTGCTCTGTGGGTCTGTTGCTCTGTGGGGCAGTTGCTCTGTGGGGCAGTTGCTCTCTGGGTCTGGGGCTCTATGGGTCTGTCGCTCTGTCTCTCTGTGGCTCTGTGGGTCAGTCGCTCTGTGTGTCAGTCGCTCTGTGTGTCAGTTGCTCTGTGGGTCAGTTGCTCTGTGGGTCAGTCGCTCTGTGTGTCAGTTGCTCTGTGGGTCAGTGGCTCTGTGGGTCTGTTGCTCTGTGGGTCTGTGGCTCTGTGTGTCAGTCGCTCTGTGTGTCAGTTGCTCTGTGGGTCAGTGGCTCTGTGGGTCTGTTGCTCTGTGGGTCTGTTGCTCTGTGGGGCAGTTGCTCTCTGGGTCAGTCGCTCTGTGGGTCAGTCGCTCTGTCGTCATGAGGCTGAATGTGTAGGTCAGGTGTTTGAGTCTGTGCCTCTGTGGTCGCAGCGACTGTAAATCTGTGTTATTATAGAAAAGGAATTATAAGAAGTGATCAGTTGTGTGTTATTATAAAATACAGATAATATTTAAATCCTTACGTGCATTTCCAGCTCCGGCCACCAGGGGTTCAGTGAGCCCCTGGGGCAGGTCCTCAGTCAGCTGATTGCCCTCTGCTGTCCACAGGATGGCCTTTTGGAAGCCTGGTCTGCAAGATGAGCGGCATGGTTCAAGGGATCTCCGTGTCGGCATCCGTCTTCACTCTGGTGGCCATTGCTGTTGACAGGTACAGTGGCTGTATTTCCTCCTGCTGCTACAGACAGTACAACAGCACATTTCCTTTTCCCATCCATGCTGTCGGATTAATTATAAACTATCTTCGGAACAGGGCACTTTAGGAACATCCCTCGCTGGAGTACGAGGAATAAATATTAATTCATTTTTGAATTCATTCATTACAGATAAATATTAGGATGTGTGTGAGACGGACAGACTCGTGTTCCCATGGTCACCAGTGAACCTTCCTGCTCAACTCTATACAATTTATGTTCAGGAATTTTTAAATCAACATCTGACTCCAGATCTGCAACAAAATAAAGATATTTTGTGATTAAGGTCAATGTGAAGAAATCTGCACCTAAATCATGTTGGTTGTGTTTTGGTCTTTTATTTTGCATCACCTATGAAGAAAAACAAATTCTCAGGATTAAACAGCTTCTTATGTTTATGTGGCACTTTAATATCGCGCTGAACCGCTTCACTGCCGTTCATCGAGGAGACAACAGTTGGACGTTAATCCTGCTTAAGGACTTTCTCACCACTGGAGGAGAGTGCAGATTCTCCGTTTGTTGCTGACACTAGAGCCCAGAGAAGGCACACATCCAGCCCAGCCACAGCAGCTCTCCAAGCTGTACAGATGACGGAGCTGCTGTTTATCACACCAGACGTGCAGTGACGTCACTCTGTCACAGGCTGAAATCACTGCAGGGTGTCTGCACCTCTGGGAAGGAGAGATGGAGTCTGAGATGCTTTGACATCCAAAAGTGACTTTTCTTCACTTTGCAGTCTGTACTGTATCTATCCTGATGTAACCGTAATGCAACTATCCCATTATCGATTATATGATTATTCTAAAGACTGTGTTTGGATGACAGAGAGCCAACAAAATCCTCCTTTTCCTCCATTTTTTAACATCAACATTAACACCGACTGCAGTCATCCAGGAACTCGATGCTCATTAGTGTCTGGATGTCTCTGCATGTCTCAAACTAACAAACACAAGATGGTTTCTCAGGGAGAGCTCCAGTCATCGCCTCCTACATGGGAACATGGGAGTCGACAGTTCAGTCTCAACTGTAATGATTTCCATCCTCGAATGTTTCTGACTGATCTGCTGGCAAAAAGTGCCAAATGTGCAAATCTAAATTAAACATGTCTGTGAACATCACACGCCTGCAGCCGCTTCACAGTAGAAGCCAATGACTACACTTTTGTGCTGATTTACACTTTACTATTTACTATGTCCTTAGTGAAGTTACAGAATAAGAGTTTCTCTACAAAAATAAGAATCTAAATTAAAAAACATTGTTTTGTTGCTACGTTTACTTTACTCGTTAAAAGGACCTGAACTCTTGCTTCCTTCTGAGTCAGTTTACATTTACAGGATTTTTTGATGGAGATCACAAATCTAAAATGTATGATGTCTTGCCGTTGACTGTGAAGGCAGAACATACCAGACAACATCAACACTATGACTCATTCAAGTATATATATTTGTGATCTAATAGTTATTATTCATTCGGACAATAAATAAATGAGTAAATAGTGTCTGAAAGTGATGACTGATTCAGAGATGCACAGAGATCAGTATCATGCAGGAAACTCTGATTACAGCAGCTCATTTTCAAACTCCAGGAGCCACATGTTTAAATATGTTTGTAGAGAATAGATGCATTCACATATTCCTGTTTTTCTGCACGAGTTTCTGTTTGTTTGAAAGCCTCTGTGCACATTACCTACCTTCTGTTAACAGATGCCAATATAGTGGCTGATCACATGAAGGTAAGAAGGGGAGCTGGGTTAATCATGCCCCAACTGATAAGCAATAGAAAGTACCACTACACAGTGAGGAACAGGGGAATCAAGCACAAATAGAAACGTCTGTGTTCTTAATTCAAAGCAAACACTATTCACAGAGTGACAGCAGTTGTCGAACAGTATTTGAAATCCTAAAGCCAAATCTACTTTTGTTTGAACGTTGGGAGTCTTTTTGCACCCTGGTGACAAAGGGCAAACAGCAGCTATTCACACTCGGCGCCACTTATGTAGTTTCAATTCCAACAAAGTCGATGTTGATCAGAGGCTGTGCTTTATACGTCATAGGACTTTCTATATACACACACACACACACACACACACACACACACACACACACACACACACACACACAGACACACTATATACTGTATGTGTGTATATAGCATCTGCCTTATGTATTTGCTTTCACTTTGTTGTTCTTTTTCATCTCCTCTACTTTTGCATGTGCACCCATTAAACGCATGACCCCGAGGTTCCTGACAACAGGAACATGGATTAGTCCCTTTCCAGTAACTCTAATTCTATGATGTTGTGCCATTTAAAGTTAATGTTCTGAACTGTCACTCAGTTTCTTGTGGAAAAGATATTTTTAAAAGCAGGTTCAATGTCTACACGGATCTTCCTTACCCAGACTTTGTTTTAATCCTTTGCAGATTCAGATGCATTGTCTATCCATTCAAGCAAAAGCTGACCATATCCACAGCCACCTTGATAATCGTCATTATCTGGGTTCTGGCCGTATCCATCATGTGTCCCTCTGGGGTGATGCTGCAAGTGACCAAGGAGCAAAGCATTCGGGTGTTGTTGGGCTACGACAACAAGACCAACCCCTTTTATTGGTGCAGAGAGAACTGGCCAAACCAGGAGATGAGGAAGATTTACACCACTGTTCTGTTTGCAAATATCTACCTTGCTCCTCTTTCCCTCATTGTGATCATGTATGCCCGGATTGGCATTACACTTTTCAAAACCGCGGTTCCAACGGGAGGGAAACCGGGCCACGACAGTCGCCACACTGTGTCAAAGAAGAAGCAGAGGGTGATTAAAATGCTTCTAATAGTTGCTCTGCTTTTCATCCTTTCCTGGCTGCCTCTGTGGACCCTCATGATGTTGAGCGACTATGCCAGCCTGACTGAGCAGCAGTACAGAATCATCAACATTTACATTTACCCCTTTGCCCACTGGCTAGCCTTCTTCAACAGCAGCGTTAACCCCATCATCTATGGTTTCTTCAATGAGAATTTCCGCAGAGGATTTCAAGCTGTGTTCAAGTTCAGCCTGTGCACGGCGGACGGACAGCGGAGGAAAACATACTCGCACAGGCTGCAGGGAAACTCTGTGCTGCCAGCTAATAATGCACAAACCTCCCTGGAGCCCATTTCTCTCAACAGCCTGGATAAGAACACTTCCAGGCGTCTCAACCATGTCACGGAACAGGACTTGGTCATGGAGGACCTGGAGAAGGCCTCCTGCAGCAGTGGGGGTGTGACTGCAGTGTCTATTTGAGGAGACACAGAGACATTCTTCTATGTGATAGGCAAAGGGGTTGACGTTTCAAGGAAATTGCCCCAATCTTAAGTCCTCTAATGAGTGTAAGTAAAGTGCAAGGCTCGTCTGAATAGGCTTTAGAAGCTGACGGAGGCAATTTCAATACTGTCAAAAAAACAAACATGTAGAGCAGTAATTTATCTTTTTGACACTTCAAACTATTAATGCAGCAAGCTACCTCACAGTGTTTGCTCCTGAGATAAAAACATGTCCGACATGAACTTCTAAATTACCAATCTGAAAAGAAAAAACTAATTTTGGTTGTTAATCTTTACTAATCAGCTGTGTGTTGGACATATTGTGCCATGTTCAAAACAGAAGCAGGTTGTGCTGTTGGATTTGTAGTTGGCAACAAAGGGACAACAATAATGAATCAATTAGGATCGGTTGATATGGATAACAGGCTGCTGTCCTGCTCCACGACATACCTTGGTAAAGCTGTATGTATAAATGTATAAAGGTGCATCAAACATGTATGTACTGTGATGTTTGCAGAGCAGATTTCCAAAGTCAAATCATTTCCGGCACGTTAGACGGAACAGACTTCTACCCAGCTTTTGTTTCAGTATAATCCACTACTAGAATCAGAAATACTTAACAGTAAAGTACATTCAAACCTTGGATGGAAAACCTCTCTGGCCTGTACAATCAAGTTATTTTAACTCAATTATGGAGCAGATTTAAAAGAAAGAAAAGCTCCACAGAAGTTGACATAACTACCTTGTAGGTATCTGGGATCGTGGTCCAACAGAACAATGATTTTTACACCCACAAACCAAACTCTACAGAGGGATGCTGAACATAGGCAGCTGATCAAGGCCTTTACCTTGTTGGATCATCATTTCAGCAGCGTGTCTGACTGCAGAGAAGGACCTCTGAAAAAAAAACAAAAAAGGTATTTCAATACTGGAATTCCTTTCAGAAATCATACTTTTAAATTTTTGAAGATGAGTAGAATGTGTAACTCGCTCTTTAGTGAGTCTGATGCTCGCAAATTAAATTACTGTACAGCTTTTAGGCTAATACAATGCTATACTGCCCTTCAAAAGATATATTTTAGTCATTTGGACATTACATTTTGTTTCATTTTATCCACTTAAACATAATTTACAGATATGAAGAAATGTACCAGCTGAGTGAAGACCAACATGTCCTTGTGGCTTTCTGTCCGGGTTGTAGGGTGAAGTGGTATCTAGTACCATACTGGATAGTGTGTTTGAACTATTCATTTTAACAAAGAGTACTCGTTAACATTCACCGACCACATCGCGAGAGGCAGCATGCCACTGGCAAAGGCTCATTATACTGATTAATTAGTTAATTAGACCACATGTGCCAACTTCCCCTGTCAAATAAATGTCAAAATGTTTTGCTTTCAGTTCACTGAATGGGAATGTAAAGTGTTTTTTTCCCCACATTTTCACTTCCTGTACCTGCTGTAGAACTTTTAGTGGCTTCGGCTGCAGAGGAAGAAAAACATGCTCCGACTGCTTTGTGCCATAAAGCAACTGGTGCCTGATTATTAGACTGAATTTGGTTTTCACTTCATTATTTAGTCCAGTCTCGAGTTTGTTAGCAGCTTTCTGGTTCTGGTGGGGGGTTATTTTGTTTCCACCAATTAGTGAAGCAAATGTGGAAACAGTTTGCTTATTGTTAGCACTGTTGAGTTAAGAAATATATCAAATTTAAGAGTGACAGCAACCTGTGCAGCTGCGTCAATCTCTTCCACACTTAGGGACAGAAAAAAACCCACAAAAATGGGTCCATTTGTGTGGCTGGGGCCCCCGACTGGCTCCACTGTTTCCAGTCATCCGTGAATACAACAGCAGAAAAACAAACGGCAGTCATAAGGTTTGTTAGCAGGCTAAAGAAATCCAGCAGATGAGACTCCAAACCGGAGGCACACGATGTAAACTGCAGTGCAGTGGCTGATAGGAGCTGCTCACTGCCTCACCATCCGTCTCCTTTGCTCAAGGTAATTAGACTAATGTTGATCAGTGAGTGTGGAAATGATTTGTTGGTCTCAAAATGCTAGAACCTTTAATTATACAGCTGTTACTTGAAATAGGGTAAGTTTAAATACGTTGACTAAAATTAGTTTTATTTACATCCAGGCTTTTATTCTGAAATCTGCTCTGTAAACATGTACATAAAGGTGTAATGATGCTGAATTGAAAATGATATATTCATGAACATCTCATGAGCCTGTTATGAATGTGAATCTCAGATAAAGTGTTTTGCTGTTATTTTATGTTTGTTCTCTCTGAACAGTCTTGTGCAGTAAATAGGGAAAACTTTTTTGGGGCCCTCATTGGCCCCAAAACATGTATCTACTGCTGTAAGTATATGTTACTGAGTCTAAAGCTTAGATTACAAGTGATAATGTGAATCTGTCTTTGTGAACTGACTACTAGGAGAATTCTTGCAGGGTATTGTACTGAACAACCTTTGGTTCAAAGGTATTTTACATACTTTATCTCTACTGTTGGTCGTGTCTGTTACATTTTAAAAAAGACTGTGTTTGGATGACAGAGAGCCAACAAAATCCTCCTTTTCCTCCATTTTTTAACATCAACATTAACACCGACTGCAGTCATCCAGGAACTCGATGCTCATTAGTGTCTGGATGTCTCTGCATGTCTCAAACTAACAAACACAAGATGGTTTCTCAGGGAGAGCTCCAGTCATCGCCTCCTACATGGGAACATGGGAGTCGACAGTTCAGTCTCAACTGTAATGATTTCCATCCTCGAATGTTTCTGACTGATCTGCTGGCAAAAAGTGCCAAATGTGCAAATCTAAATTAAACATGTCTGTGAACATCACACGCCTGCAGCCGCTTCACAGTAGAAGCCAATGACTACACTTTTGTGCTGATTTACACTTTACTATTTACTATGTCCTTAGTGAAGTTACAGAATAAGAGTTTCTCTACAAAAATAAGAATCTAAATTAAAAAACATTGTTTTGTTGCTACGTTTACTTTACTCGTTAAAAGGACCTGAACTCTTGCTTCCTTCTGAGTCAGTTTACATTTACAGGATTTTTTGATGGAGATCACAAATCTAAAATGTATGATGTCTTGCCGTTGACTGTGAAGGCAGAACATACCAGACAACATCAACACTATGACTCATTCAAGTATATATATTTGTGATCTAATAGTTATTATTCATTCGGACAATAAATAAATGAGTAAATAGTGTCTGAAAGTGATGACTGATTCAGAGATGCACAGAGATCAGTATCATGCAGGAAACTCTGATTACAGCAGCTCATTTTCAAACTCCAGGAGCCACATGTTTAAATATGTTTGTAGAGAATAGATGCATTCACATATTCCTGTTTTTCTGCACGAGTTTCTGTTTGTTTGAAAGCCTCTGTGCACATTACCTACCTTCTGTTAACAGATGCCAATATAGTGGCTGATCACATGAAGGTAAGAAGGGGAGCTGGGTTAATCATGCCCCAACTGATAAGCAATAGAAAGTACCACTACACAGTGAGGAACAGGGGAATCAAGCACAAATAGAAACGTCTGTGTTCTTAATTCAAAGCAAACACTATTCACAGAGTGACAGCAGTTGTCGAACAGTATTTGAAATCCTAAAGCCAAATCTACTTTTGTTTGAACGTTGGGAGTCTTTTTGCACCCTGGTGACAAAGGGCAAACAGCAGCTATTCACACTCGGCGCCACTTATGTAGTTTCAATTCCAACAAAGTCGATGTTGATCAGAGGCTGTGCTTTATACGTCATAGGACTTTCTATATACACACACACACACACACACACACACACACACACACACACACACACACACACACAGACACACTATATACTGTATGTGTGTATATAGCATCTGCCTTATGTATTTGCTTTCACTTTGTTGTTCTTTTTCATCTCCTCTACTTTTGCATGTGCACCCATTAAACGCATGACCCCGAGGTTCCTGACAACAGGAACATGGATTAGTCCCTTTCCAGTAACTCTAATTCTATGATGTTGTGCCATTTAAAGTTAATGTTCTGAACTGTCACTCAGTTTCTTGTGGAAAAGATATTTTTAAAAGCAGGTTCAATGTCTACACGGATCTTCCTTACCCAGACTTTGTTTTAATCCTTTGCAGATTCAGATGCATTGTCTATCCATTCAAGCAAAAGCTGACCATATCCACAGCCACCTTGATAATCGTCATTATCTGGGTTCTGGCCGTATCCATCATGTGTCCCTCTGGGGTGATGCTGCAAGTGACCAAGGAGCAAAGCATTCGGGTGTTGTTGGGCTACGACAACAAGACCAACCCCTTTTATTGGTGCAGAGAGAACTGGCCAAACCAGGAGATGAGGAAGATTTACACCACTGTTCTGTTTGCAAATATCTACCTTGCTCCTCTTTCCCTCATTGTGATCATGTATGCCCGGATTGGCATTACACTTTTCAAAACCGCGGTTCCAACGGGAGGGAAACCGGGCCACGACAGTCGCCACACTGTGTCAAAGAAGAAGCAGAGGGTGATTAAAATGCTTCTAATAGTTGCTCTGCTTTTCATCCTTTCCTGGCTGCCTCTGTGGACCCTCATGATGTTGAGCGACTATGCCAGCCTGACTGAGCAGCAGTACAGAATCATCAACATTTACATTTACCCCTTTGCCCACTGGCTAGCCTTCTTCAACAGCAGCGTTAACCCCATCATCTATGGTTTCTTCAATGAGAATTTCCGCAGAGGATTTCAAGCTGTGTTCAAGTTCAGCCTGTGCACGGCGGACGGACAGCGGAGGAAAACATACTCGCACAGGCTGCAGGGAAACTCTGTGCTGCCAGCTAATAATGCACAAACCTCCCTGGAGCCCATTTCTCTCAACAGCCTGGATAAGAACACTTCCAGGCGTCTCAACCATGTCACGGAACAGGACTTGGTCATGGAGGACCTGGAGAAGGCCTCCTGCAGCAGTGGGGGTGTGACTGCAGTGTCTATTTGAGGAGACACAGAGACATTCTTCTATGTGATAGGCAAAGGGGTTGACGTTTCAAGGAAATTGCCCCAATCTTAAGTCCTCTAATGAGTGTAAGTAAAGTGCAAGGCTCGTCTGAATAGGCTTTAGAAGCTGACGGAGGCAATTTCAATACTGTCAAAAAAACAAACATGTAGAGCAGTAATTTATCTTTTTGACACTTCAAACTATTAATGCAGCAAGCTACCTCACAGTGTTTGCTCCTGAGATAAAAACATGTCCGACATGAACTTCTAAATTACCAATCTGAAAAGAAAAAACTAATTTTGGTTGTTAATCTTTACTAATCAGCTGTGTGTTGGACATATTGTGCCATGTTCAAAACAGAAGCAGGTTGTGCTGTTGGATTTGTAGTTGGCAACAAAGGGACAACAATAATGAATCAATTAGGATCGGTTGATATGGATAACAGGCTGCTGTCCTGCTCCACGACATACCTTGGTAAAGCTGTATGTATAAATGTATAAAGGTGCATCAAACATGTATGTACTGTGATGTTTGCAGAGCAGATTTCCAAAGTCAAATCATTTCCGGCACGTTAGACGGAACAGACTTCTACCCAGCTTTTGTTTCAGTATAATCCACTACTAGAATCAGAAATACTTAACAGTAAAGTACATTCAAACCTTGGATGGAAAACCTCTCTGGCCTGTACAATCAAGTTATTTTAACTCAATTATGGAGCAGATTTAAAAGAAAGAAAAGCTCCACAGAAGTTGACATAACTACCTTGTAGGTATCTGGGATCGTGGTCCAACAGAACAATGATTTTTACACCCACAAACCAAACTCTACAGAGGGATGCTGAACATAGGCAGCTGATCAAGGCCTTTACCTTGTTGGATCATCATTTCAGCAGCGTGTCTGACTGCAGAGAAGGACCTCTGAAAAAAAAACAAAAAAGGTATTTCAATACTGGAATTCCTTTCAGAAATCATACTTTTAAATTTTTGAAGATGAGTAGAATGTGTAACTCGCTCTTTAGTGAGTCTGATGCTCGCAAATTAAATTACTGTACAGCTTTTAGGCTAATACAATGCTATACTGCCCTTCAAAAGATATATTTTAGTCATTTGGACATTACATTTTGTTTCATTTTATCCACTTAAACATAATTTACAGATATGAAGAAATGTACCAGCTGAGTGAAGACCAACATGTCCTTGTGGCTTTCTGTCCGGGTTGTAGGGTGAAGTGGTATCTAGTACCATACTGGATAGTGTGTTTGAACTATTCATTTTAACAAAGAGTACTCGTTAACATTCACCGACCACATCGCGAGAGGCAGCATGCCACTGGCAAAGGCTCATTATACTGATTAATTAGTTAATTAGACCACATGTGCCAACTTCCCCTGTCAAATAAATGTCAAAATGTTTTGCTTTCAGTTCACTGAATGGGAATGTAAAGTGTTTTTTTCCCCACATTTTCACTTCCTGTACCTGCTGTAGAACTTTTAGTGGCTTCGGCTGCAGAGGAAGAAAAACATGCTCCGACTGCTTTGTGCCATAAAGCAACTGGTGCCTGATTATTAGACTGAATTTGGTTTTCACTTCATTATTTAGTCCAGTCTCGAGTTTGTTAGCAGCTTTCTGGTTCTGGTGGGGGGTTATTTTGTTTCCACCAATTAGTGAAGCAAATGTGGAAACAGTTTGCTTATTGTTAGCACTGTTGAGTTAAGAAATATATCAAATTTAAGAGTGACAGCAACCTGTGCAGCTGCGTCAATCTCTTCCACACTTAGGGACAGAAAAAAACCCACAAAAATGGGTCCATTTGTGTGGCTGGGGCCCCCGACTGGCTCCACTGTTTCCAGTCATCCGTGAATACAACAGCAGAAAAACAAACGGCAGTCATAAGGTTTGTTAGCAGGCTAAAGAAATCCAGCAGATGAGACTCCAAACCGGAGGCACACGATGTAAACTGCAGTGCAGTGGCTGATAGGAGCTGCTCACTGCCTCACCATCCGTCTCCTTTGCTCAAGGTAATTAGACTAATGTTGATCAGTGAGTGTGGAAATGATTTGTTGGTCTCAAAATGCTAGAACCTTTAATTATACAGCTGTTACTTGAAATAGGGTAAGTTTAAATACGTTGACTAAAATTAGTTTTATTTACATCCAGGCTTTTATTCTGAAATCTGCTCTGTAAACATGTACATAAAGGTGTAATGATGCTGAATTGAAAATGATATATTCATGAACATCTCATGAGCCTGTTATGAATGTGAATCTCAGATAAAGTGTTTTGCTGTTATTTTATGTTTGTTCTCTCTGAACAGTCTTGTGCAGTAAATAGGGAAAACTTTTTTGGGGCCCTCATTGGCCCCAAAACATGTATCTACTGCTGTAAGTATATGTTACTGAGTCTAAAGCTTAGATTACAAGTGATAATGTGAATCTGTCTTTGTGAACTGACTACTAGGAGAATTCTTGCAGGGTATTGTACTGAACAACCTTTGGTTCAAAGGTATTTTACATACTTTATCTCTACTGTTGGTCGTGTCTGTTACATTTTAAAAAAGGGCCCATTTTGAAAATGTGTATAGCAACGATTAAGGCAAAAATTGTAAAAAATTTATAAATATTTCTCAATCCACACATTCATAAAATAACTTAAGAGCGAAGGAAACGGCCATATTGGAGGTCCTTAGTGGCAGTGAACTAGGGATCCTGTTCTGTTCATAAGAACCATTACACCTGCTCAGCCAGCACTGAAAGACTTTTACTGTTAATCTTAACAAATTGTCCACTGAGATTCTCAGTCATCCAGGTCACCGGATCACAAGTATGTCAAAGGCAACTGGACTCTCTTTGGTGGCTAAGACTTTTTATCCAAACGGCTGCCTCCTTTTTGTTGACTGGTGGAGACACTTTGGTGTCACATGAGACTTGCTGAGGTCAAACACTGTCATATGACACAAATCTGAGTCATATGAATTATGTTATGAATGTTTAGACAAAGACGTAGTCAGTCCCAATGCAGAGGCCCTCCAAGATGGCCGCAGCCCCGTTAGTCTCTGTACTGTATTCTCACCCTTGTTCTTTGTGCTCTGACTCATTCTGCCGTGCAGTGCTGCTGCATCCAGCAGTGAGAGTTTGACCTCTCGGCGGCAAAGACTTGGAGTCTCCCCTGTGGGTATGGCTGTGAAGAGTCGGAACACATGCAGTAGCGAGGCCCCTTTGTGCCCCTGATTTGACCCCTTTTGAAGCCAGTGAGTGCTGTTATCTATTATACACAGTGACAGATTGTATCTTCGTATCTTGTAATTTTCTGGCAGACTGATCATGTGGAATCTTTGTTCATATATCTGGTTTATAATTAGATGCTGTTCCTATAGGCTACCGAGCACACTGAGTGCATCTGCGAGTGTCTGCCACAAAGCATTGTGGGCTATAGGTCATGTTGGGTTTGATAGCAGTTCATCTCCGGGTGTTTTCACATATAATTCTTTTTCACCAAACCAAACTCAGTCCTCTTAAAGTGGACCCACAGAACAGGGTCTCTGGTCCACTTCATCTCTGGCGGGATCTCAGTCCTTTACTGCTTTGATTATAATAACTTTAATAATTAATAATGATGGGTAGTTATCACTTGGAACAAGATGGCTGCTGCTATAGCCCACTTGTCTTATCCACACACCTGTGGTATTTGGTTCAATAAGCCGTACTACTCAGACCCTCCCGAGGAGGTCTGAGTTCTTTTGACATGGTCACATACGCATAATTGCTTGTTTGGAGGGCTGTGAAAACACCCTGAATCAGTATCAAATCTAAATTCTTTCTAATCCACTGAACGCACGTTGGTTTATCCTTTTTTGACATTTTAAGTTGAGCATGAGGAATCTGGTTATTTGACCAACTCAGAACCTGGATCCAAAGTGGGACCAGCAATCAGAAGTCCAACCTCATTTAAAACCCTAAGTTAAGACTGAGCCACAGCACAAATACATTAAAAGGTAATGTCAGGGACCCTTTAGCCCCACAGGCTGCCGACTGGTTTCAAGTGTAGGATAACGATGAGTTTGAAAATACTATATTTGTGGAAATGCAAACATGTTTCAACCCTTTTTTCTCATTTAACGATATTTGCTGAACTGCTTAGTGCTGTCGCTTTAAAAAAGAACTTTGCCTACATAGAAATATGGTCTTAAAAATCAGACCAACCATTTGATGCCAACTCTGAATACTCAACACTACTTAATATTAATATTATAATATTAATATTATTATATGTAATGCTGAGGACACGTCAGTCGGTGCTCATCGTGTTGAGGTTTAACACCCAGCTCGACAACTTCAGCTTCAAATTCAACCTTTTCTACTATACAGTACAACCAAGCGTTAAAACAGACGTTTTTCTGGGTTTGCAGCTGCCATTTGCATTGATTCCTTCCTGCCAGAGAATCAGGGGTATCTCCAGTTGTTTAAAACAAGTGTTGCCTGTGAGGCACTCGGCACAAACAAGATGTTCGGTGTGACGCTCCAGTATTGAATGTAATGAATTTGTACTTTTTGGTGCCTGTGGTGAAAAAAAAAATGGATTAATTACTGTGAACTCTTTTGGGAATCCAGAGACTCTTGGTACCTTTGTATAGTCTGCATGTGAATATTTTGTGTAATAGCATGTGTGTTTTCTGTGTCTTAACCTCCACGTTTTCAAATAATGTTAAAAAACTATTTTAAAGATTTGTTTGTTGGGACACAAATGCTGACTGCCATTTTTACAGCAAGCAAGATAGTCGTTTTCTAACGGAAGTGAAGAAGTAAATGGTGTCCTTTTTAATTGTGAAGGGCTATTCATCACATTATCTATTACCTCTATGATTGTCTGCACAAAATATACGGACGGGGGACAAATGAAAGGAAAAACCTGAATAAGAGAGAGGAGAAACAGCAAATGCAGCAGGGCTCAGTGAGGATGAAGAGGATGATGATGCCTTTACAGTCAGCTGATCTCAGCTCTGGTGATCACCTGTGGAGGATTGTGGACCAGTGTGTCAGAAGATGCTCTGCACCTCCATCAGACCCAACAATATAATATAAAGTCATCTCCAGATCTGTTAGTGATGTCTGAGAGTCCTGCTCTTCTGTCTGTCTGGTTTTCTGTCTCTCTGCTGGACTCTGGGCTCTCTGGAGCTCACTGAGAGGAGCGTGTTCAATAAAGCTTGGATATACTATTATATTATAGAAACCAGGGAATATCTTGAGGAGGAACAGAGGAGCACTGAGGCTGTTCTGGAGGCTCGTGGTGTTTGACTCCATGTTGGCTTTTCCATTTGTCACCTCTCTGTGGCTGCAAGGTTTATAGTCATGGTTCTGAGTATTAACAAAGGCTTGTTAATGCCACTGCTTTGTGGCATTAGTGGTATAATGATTTATTTTCTTTGCACATAATCTGATGTAATCTGCTATATAGGAAGGGGATTTAGAATTGAATTACTAGAAGATTTAAAAAGCTGAAAACTGCTGTGCCTCTGGGAAAAAGCAAACTCCCATAATGAAATAAAATTTCAAACAGATTTTCCCCAAATCTCTGATACACTGTGGAATACAAAGTTGACCTAGTTAACATTTATGTACATGGACCTCAATATTATACTCTCCTGACAGAGCCAATAACCTGAACATGAAACCACGTTAAAGTATTTTCTGATCACATTTATGTTACACACATGGCGGATATATGATACGATTATCTGCCTCGGTGTGGATTCAGACTGGGAACAGCTCTGCGGGGGCTGCGCTCGCGGGGCGTGTTGTTCAGGTCCCGGCAAGACAAAGAAATACGGTCCAGGAAGTCCAGCTGGAGTAACAGATTCATGCCTTTAAAGGCGCACACACGGTTGTCACGGTTACCCGCAGACCGGTTCATCTTTAGTCACGATGATCGCGATGAAATACGACCAACGCATCGTCTGCCCAGGTGACGCTGTCTTACCGCAAAAGTTAAGCCTAGTGCAGCTGTTTGACCGGGGCCCCTGCGTTGTTTTACTTGGGCACCTGCGTTGTTTTACTGGGGCCCCCTACGTCGTTTAACTGGGGCCCCCGCATTGTTTTACTGCGCCCCCCTGCGTTGTTTTACCAGGGCCCCTGCGTTGTTTTACCAGGGCCCCTGCGTTGTTTTACCAGGGCCCCTGCATTGTTTTACCAGGGCCCCTGCGTTGTTTTACCGGGGGAACCTGCGTTGTTTTACTGGGGCCCCTGTGTTGTTTTACTAGGGGCCCCTGCGTTGTTTTACCAGGGCCCCTGCGCTGGTTGATGCTCCACTGAAATGAATGACAGGCTCAGTTTCTCACAGTGTTTACTGAAACGTCATGAAAACTAACTTTACTTAACTTCCACCCTGCAGCCGACAACGAGCATCTGAAGGACGATCCTGGATCAAATGTCAGGGGCCCATTATGTCAGACAGGTGAGGAACAGCAGGATGCAGGCTGAGTTCATATAAGGACCGTTCAGAGTGGAATAGGGAGAGTTAATTAGGAGGGGAAGTTTTATTTGGGTATCTGCAGTTTAAACAACACTGTAACAGGTGGCGCCCCGCATCATGTGAACTGTCATCACGTCAAATCAATGAGCAGCTGATGGAAACAGCTAAATCAAAAAGGTGTTATTCATAATAAGGTCAATATTCTGATTATCAGTCCATGTACACCCCCCCCCACCCGAACCGTAGAGACTCATTAAAGCCTCTGATAACCCAGTAGGTAGACTCCTCTGGAAATCAAGTATTTATTAGTAGCTAGAAGCCATTTTACTGTATTATTTATTTTTAATATACAGGGTTATTCTTAACGATGTTTAAATTATTTTGTGTATGAAAAGATGCAAATGTGTCATTTCTCTCTGGTGGAACATTAAGTCTGCGTCTCAAATCGTTCCTGTTTGCCATTTTATACTTTAGTGGTGTCCAGTTGTGCAGTGAGAATTGTACTGTAGTGTAATAAAGTGTATCCAAACTATCCCGTGAACATTTGAGACCAATGGACGGTTACTATTAAAGCACCAAGTGTCAGAACATTAAGACTCTGGACACAGAACTACGACCAGAAACACTATTCCTTTCTATTGTGAGTGGGGAGAGATCTCTGACACAATCTTTTTATTTTTCAGTTCTTTTCTGCTTTCTTCTCGGGCTGCGTAGCTGAGCCCGATACCTGCCTTCTGTATTTCTGTGCTCTATATATACTCAGTGACCCCTGCTTAGCTTCACCCCCTCGACCCCCTATAGAGACCTCTGCAGCATCGTGGCAGAGACGTCAAGCTTCCTGTAGCATCCTGGTGTTGAAACTGTACTTTCAGTATGTGGTGTGTGTTTCTGACATCAGGGTGTCATGTTGGTGAACTCATGTACGTGGAAACCAGGATGCGATGCCTTTTCGACAGAGGAATCATCTCTTTATCACACGCACTGTTCGACTGCTGAACCAGTTGGAATCAGGGCTGGATGTCAAACATGCTTTGTGTTCATGCTCAGTGTTTGGTCATTTCTCTGGTCACTGAGTGTCTATTTCTGTTTTTTGATAATATGTAGAGCGTATTGAATCAGTGGAAACAAGTCACAGTTGTGTTTATGTTTTTAAAAATTGTCAAGCTCATTTGTGTCTTGCCTTTGTATTAAGAAATATTTCAATGTGCCCGAACTGTGAGAGGGTGCATCTGTGTTCTTGTGAACAGCAAAATGTCCAAATGGTCATTAATAAAGATATTGGTCTTAACTCATTAACAATAAAGTACTAAAATCTCTCTTCGGTACAGTTATTGATTGAGTGAAGACAGAAGAACCATCCAAAGAAACAACAGTTAATCTGATTGATTTACAAAATGCCTCCAGCGTCTGCTGAAGTCTATCGATGAATCTTTGCTCACCGCTCTGTTAACTCGTGGGGCCCCTGAGGGTTTGTGGACACTGATCTTTGCTGCCTGCTGTGCCTACCAGCAGATTTAAACCCACTCAGTCAATGTATGTTTCAGGGATGAGGTTTTTTTCCTGCAGTGAAAGCTGCTTCATCCCATAACCTTAGAGAGCTGCTAAGCAACCTAATAATGCCGTTTATTTTTCATGAAAGAGGTTTTTGTGTCACATAATCTGATGGCTAATTCAAAAGCTTTTCCATTTGAGGCTCTAAAGGAAAGACTTCAGTTGTATAATTTAAAACAGACTTTTCTTTTTATATATTTGCAGATATGTGAATGTCACGGTTACCCTCCGACAGGATGGTGTTTCATTGCTCTGATTGGTTGTCGCGCCTGTCGATAACGCCCCTTGGAAATTGAAAATGAACTGAGAGGTTCCAGATTAATACGCGTCTGCAAACTAGTCTGGCGATGCTGGGCTAGTTCTAGGTAGCTTCAACGGAAAAATACTTAATTGGTCAGTTCAAAACCTGTTTGTTAGTATTATGGGTTCTCCAGGTTTTACTGGATGTAACCTACAGAAGAATGTGGCTGCTGCTGTTAATAGGCAACTATATTATGTTGTTAAGTGTTCAACTGACAAGCAAATGTTGATGCAGAATACAACAGAACATATGAAGAACAGGTATGGGTTCGAAGTATGTTAGGAGAGCGAGGAACAAGTGTAGCTGGATGACAGGATGGAGGAGAGGAAGAAGGGATGGTTGGTGCAGCTGCTGCAGAGAAAAGGCTTCTCTTCAGAGGGGATACGGCCAGAATGAGGCAGCTGCTGCACGGAGGTAGAGGCTGCAAACAGAAAAGTGAAAACCATGTCATGAATTATCTTTTGAGACATGTTCTGATTCATTTACTTCTTCACAGTGGATCTTTTGATATCCATTTTGATATCCATTTCAGTGTAACTTTACCAGTGTTTCTCCCAGTGGCTGTTTTGTTAACACACAGACTCATGGTGCTAAAAATGGAAGGTCAAGTAATGCCACTTTAAACAGTCTCATAACAAGAGGAGCATCTTATCCAAAGTAGTGCTTTTTCTCAAGACATTACCTGGAGTGACTTTTCTCTGCTTGGCTCCGTCTAAAAGACACACCAGCAGGTTTTCACAGAAGTATTGAGAGGTTTTACTGTCAACAATGGATGAAGTTTTAGTATAATTTCATTAAAGTCATGTTGAACAGACTTAATAAGCCTGATAATTTGACAAGACTAGATCAACAAAAAAGAGTAATATGAGGAACGGGCCGAATGTGTGGAAGAATCTGACTTCAGAGTCACTGACTGTTGAAGTGCAGCCAAAAATAACTTAAAACCAATTTGTCAATATTAATATTTTTTCGCTAATTAATTGTCTTTCTAAAAATCGTAATGTTTAATCTGTGAGTGTCTCAGGGCGTTTTCAGTAGAAAGCACCGAACATGTTGGCTGCTCTGATAAGCACTTTGTGTCAGGGAGGCAGACGAAAAACTAAAGTTATGCAATCAACCTTGGCAATCAGCAGCCTCCTTAATACCAGTGCCTGGAAGTAACCCAGTACTTGATGGAGAAATTCAGTTCCTTCTATTTCAGAGGGAAAATGTAGTTGTTGCTCTACGGGGTCACTACATGTCAAATCAGGTCGAAGCCGGTAAAAGGGGTCCCAGCCAGACTCCAGCCAAGTTTGTCTAAATAATGTTTGGGTCCCAAAACTAAGGCCTGTAAAATATTTGATATCTTTCACTTTTTACCCTCCCAACAGCACCTCATCTGGGAGGCCATGTCTGGGCATAAATACCTTGAAAAGAACTCATCCTGTTCCTATTCCACACTTTGGAAGACAAACACGTTCTCAGTATGACTGAACCATTAAACGTTTTTACTGCATCACTAGTGACTTTCTATAAGGCCGTAGATTTGGAAAAAGTGCAACATTTCTAAACGAGAGTAATACTGAAGGTATTATAAACCTTTTTTTTTTTTTCTCAAACACAACCTTTTACTAATTCTGTGCCAGTGTTTGAAGTATCTACCACTTATGAACATGATGATATTAAGAATAAAAGAAGGCATAGTAGCCTTTTTCAGTCTTTTTCATAGAACCAAATGGTATGTTCATGTGATGGAAACTATTATCCTTTATATCACTTGAACAACAGGACTGAATAGACTATTCAGTCTATAGTATAAAGACATCCAACCTTTTATGTGGAAACACATTGAGATAATCACAGGGGAGCTGGAAAGGGCCAGTAAGAATACCACTTATTCCTCCATATATTAGGTTTTATCAAAGTATTTCACTTATTTTACCTTAATGGAGACACAATTTCCCATCTTAAATACCCTTTTGTTTCATACAATTCCTGACACAGTGATTCAATAATCACAGAGATACTGAGGGAAAAAATTTAATGGACGGTTTTCTGCCAAAGGTAAAATCTCTCACAAATCTGTGTCTGTTTTAGAATGAAGGTAAAACACAATGATATTGGCACTTTGTATCCTTAATAACCAAACATCAAACAATTTCCATTTCCATTTTTATGTCCCTACTACCTACCCCACAAACCATTTTGGTCATTTGAAAATGGCTGGAAACAGCTACTTCGTCTTGTTTTAGTCATAATGTTTCATGTCCATTGGTGCTATAGACCTCAAATTTTGGCACAATTGATAAAATATTTTATCTGCAGAAAGAATAATGGTTGATATGATATTGGTGCAACCAATGTTCAAAGAAACAAATGGGTGTCCATTTAAATATCCATAATGTAACTCACCAGCCGAAGAACAGGGGAATAGTGGTCCAACCAGGAGTTGAGAGGAAGCCTTCTGCTCAGTGGTTGTAGTCCTTCGCTCACACTGTATTCTCCCATTCCTCGTGGGTAAGGTATCACTGTCAAAATGAAGCAAATGTGGTTTCTTTCCTAAAAAGCAGAAACCCAGCTCCTCTCACTCCTCCAAACAATTCACCTTCTTTGTTCTCCTAAGCACTGGCTTGATGGTTTAAAGTTTAAAATCTACAACATGTTAGAGTGCTGTGAGCCTGGACTGGACTACAGTACCTCTGAGGTTGATGGTGTCTAAGTATTGCAGGTATTCAGCATTGATGTATTAAGAGAGCTGGATACGGCGCCGCCACTACCAATTTATCCAGAAACATTTTCCCCATAGACCACTATTTTAAAAAAGACTTTTCAGATATTTCAGTCTGGACCTATGTGGTCGACTGACTGTGGTTCTGTACACCCAAACCACACATGCACCATTTCATCCATTCACACTGACTGGGTGATCCCTCTCCATGACTTAAAAAGCCAGCTTGTGTCTGTGCATGACTTTGACGAGGAGTTTTAAAGATGCGGGTAGCAACCTCTCTTTGAAAAAACAAGTGTCCAAATGGGTTGTCTAGTGCATATTAGGTTGCTGTGCTTGTACAGTAGGCACAGCGCCAGGGGTTATCAGTGCTCATGGACATTAGCAGCTGATGAAATGTACATCATGTAGACCCTCGCAGCTACGCAAAAACAAAGAAGACATTTGCCTTAAACAGCATATTATGGGGATTTGAGCTGTTTTAAAGGATAAATCAAGCAGTATGAAGAGGTTACCTTGGCCTCTGAGAAACTGGGATGGGTATTTTTCAATTCTTTAGAGACAGAACGAGAATATTAATAAAAAAAATAATTGAAAAATGAATTGTTCATGAAAATAATTGTCGTTATGCACATAACACAGATAAACAGTGTTGAGCCACGATAATAAGCTTTTCTCCCAATAGGGAGTTTTGTCTGCCTTTCCCCGTGTGAAATGCCTTTGTGTCTGGACATAGAAGCTGTGCTGAATGGAGCCATTAAACTCTGATTACCATAATAGTCTGACTGAAATAATGTTATTCTGCTTTGGTGGCACCGAGGATCCAGCGGTGTGATAACCTGGTGCCTCAGTAATGAAGACAGCTGCCGTCTGTCTGGAGCAGGAGGATCGAAAAAATTTGTTCTCTGTCCAGGTAGGTTTTACTTCCAAAGACATCCCTACACTGTCCACATGACTGTGACATGCTGGTAAACTGTAGTACAATAGTCAATTGTCCAAAGTGTTTTATTTATATTTCCCAGAAACACAAATCACAAAAGTCTCAACAGTGTGAACATGCAGATGTTTAGCAGACCTTTAGAATAGTCAGGGTCAAGTTGATACGATTCATGAATTCACTTTCGTGGCATCAACCTGGTAGTTATTGAGACATTTCACCAACCACAGATGTTCACTTCATGTTCACACGAGGAAAAGTCAGGATTCATCCTCTGGGAACCATCAATGTTTGTGCAACATGTCATGTGGTGGTTAAGATATTGTCGTCTGGTCCAAAGCGGACCTACCGACCAACGCTGCCATCCCTGGAGACAGTGTGGCTAAAACCAGGATGACACACAGTTGGTTGTATTCGCATGAGACCGTTGGGTTAGTCTAGATAACAAGACTGGTTAATGAATAGAACAGATGGCTGCTGCCCGACAGTTCTAAACATGACTTGGGAATGCATTAAACAAAGGCGATGCAGCAAAGCAACATACGTCTAATTGGCAGTTCCTCAGGCTGTGCTATCAAATGGAAAATAAAAAACGTCTTTGTTGGCTCAACATCGCCACATCCCACTTTCTGAGAGCGAGCAGCAGAACGTCACCACAGCCAATTAGTCAACTAGTCACAAACAGCCGAGGCAAACACGTCGGCATGAAGCCACTCTGTCCAAAATACAACTGTCATCAGCATTTCTAACCACCTTAGAAGTAGAACCGGAGCCAGATCCTTCAGTTACCAAGCTCCTCTCCTGTGGAACCAGCTCCCAGTCTGGGTTCTGGAGGCAGACCCCCTCTCCTCATTTAAGAGTCTGCTTCAAACGTTCCTCTTTGATAAAGCTTATAGTTAGGGCTGGCTCAGGTGAGCCCCGAACCATCCCTTAGTTATGCTGCTATAGGCTTAGACTGCCGGGGGATTTCCCATGATGCACTGAGCTCCTCTCTCCTCTCTTATCCCATTACTGCATGTTACTAACTCCACCTCTTCCTGTAGTTTGGAGCTTTCTCTCTTCCTGCAGGTGTTTGTGCCTCTGGAGCTGTAGAGTCTGGATCTGTGACTGCAGCCGTCTACTGCCCCCATGTTCCTGCTCCACACTCACTGCTGCACTGATTATTATTAGTCTGATTATTATGTTGTCTGTCCTCCCCCTCTCTCTCCCCTCTCCCCCTCTCTCTTCCCCTTTCAACCCGACTGGGTGGAGGCAGATGTCCTCCACCCAGAGCCTGGTTCTGCTCCAGGTTTCTACCTGTTAAAGGGAGTTTTTCCTTCCACTGTCACCAAGTGCTGCTCATGGTGGAACTGTTGGGTCTGTAAATAATATTTAAAGAGTCGGTCTGGACCTGCTCTGTGTGGAAAGAGTCCTGAGAGAACTATGGAGCTATACAAATAAAACTGACTTGACTTTCATCAGAGTCCTGCATGAATCTAACCGCCGTGCTTCCCTGGAGGAGCAGGGCTGGGCAGCTGGAGAGGCAGCAGATAACCCTGCTGGGTGAGTAGATATTGCCCAGTCTTGCACACGCAGACACTGAACTGAGATGACACAACAAACCAGATCGTGCCCAGCTATGGCATGAATATTAGAGATCATTGTTTTATCAGCCTTTTGGAAACATTTTTCATCAGAACTAACTGTAAGAATGACCTGAAGAGAAGACCTGACCCAGGGGAAGATGGTAAATGACTAACAAGTTCCTTCTTTACGTTGGCTTTAAGGCAAATATGAGAGTCACATTTTCGATAACTCTGAAAAAATCTCTAAACTAACTGTCAAGTTGTCACACACAGCATACTCCAACAACTGCCAGCAGTAAATGATCTGAGCTGTGAGCCTTGAACATTTGTGTAATTGTGTAATTTGGTACATTTTGTATAACGCAATCACTCTGCAACGAGTAAGAGAAATAAGAGCTCATAAACAACTGGACCAAGATAAACTGGCTCAGTCTGATTTGGTTCATTTGAAGGTCCTGCCTTTCATCATCCTATCAAAGGATGGAAATCTGTCATAATCCGAGGCCACCTTTTCATTTTGGCAAAACTGTGACTGGAACACAATCCACCAATCAAAATTAAGGAAGTGAATTATCTGGCAGGACTGGTTTAAAAAATGTCTTTGGATCTTTTCATCTTTTGATTCTCAACTAAAAGCCAACATCTGTCATCAGAGTTCCTATTAAAGAATGATCAGTGGATATGAGTTGGCCTGTGCTACGGAGCATCTCACAACCGACCGCCAACTTTGAGCCTGTAAAGGGATAAAGGCAGCTACAGATTTAGCTTCAGTTGCTGTGTAATTATCTCTTCCAACATGAACCTCAACAATTAACTCTGAACACATTTATCTAGGCTAAGATTAGTGGCTGCCCTTCAGTCATTCAGGGGACAGATTAGTTGGCTGTGGGATCACATACTGTACACATCAGACCACAACAGACCACAATGAGCACGTACATAAAGTCACCATTCTCACACTCAGACCCCCGAGCGCCTCACAATGCAGAGATGAAAGAAGAATGAGCTTTCCTCACGGTTAAAATCCATCACTGAAAGTGGTTTTCTCAAAGTCTTGTGCCAGGTTAAAGCCATAACAAGTGTTGTGTATAGCACCATATGCAATATTGGGATTCTACCTCAGACGTCAATAACTAAATTGAAACAAAGTCTCCTGCAGAGCAGTCTAACTCAGGGAAGTGGTCAAACCTTCAGCTCAGATTGATCAATAAACTTGTTGGATTATATGAGACACATTTAGTTCATATAGCAGATTTGGACAAAAGCATATCTTGGTGAATAAAAGCAGCAGGTAAAGTACAAAGTGCTGCACATATTCACTCATCGTTCTCCTCAGCAGGCATGTCTCCATTTATGGTTATAAGGCTCATTTAAGCATGTGAGAAGGAGAGAGTCGAGTCACAGGCTTTATCTGAACAAGCTCCATTATACTGGACGGCTCTAACATGTCTCCCCTTCAGCTCTTTTTCTTCATGTTTCTGGATGTCACAGAACAGACTGTACTCCTCCAATGGACCTAACCTTCGGCCGCCATTTTCCTGACATTCACAAATGTCCTTCTGAGATTTGAGCTCCCCACTTACTGCCTGGCCTGGTGTGAAGCTTTTCAGGGATTTCTCACTAACACAACAGCAATAACAATCCTCATGAAAGCTGTGGCTTGTGAAGGACCCACATTATCCTCAGTTTAGCTTGTCGGGGAGCAGCCTTTCAGGTTACAAGCAATGGAAAGGTTAAATGGTAGTTTTGACACTTGGTGGAGGTTTCTGTCCTGATGTTTTGATTTAACAGAAACTAATTAGGGAAGCTGGAAAGGCTTTTGATACTTTGACAGTGAAATATAATAACTAATATAAAGTGTTTACCATTGAGGTCCGTTTAGTGAAGAAATTGAGTCTCACACTGCTGTAAGTCCATTAAATCTGCATCTCTTCAGACCTCCCATCAGCCCCCACATGAGCCAATAAACCCTGTTCATGCTCATTCAATTCACAGGAGCTACAAACAAGACAATCATTAAATGAGACAAGCATGTCAAGAACAGCAGTGAAACATAATTAGCTATAATGTTCCCAGCTGTTCGCCTCAATACAAATATACAGTAAAACAGATGCATTTGTATTTTTAACCCCAGAGACTGTGAGGTAGCTTTTGTTCAGCACTTTTGTTCTCGCCTTTTGCATTCGAGTCATTTTCTCAACAACAGTCTAATTCAGTGAGTTTTGACTCTGGTCTTTTGGATTTAAACTGTCAACAAGAATGGATTTCTCTCTTAACACATAGATGAGTGCTGAAGCACTGGAGGACCCACTCATAGCCCTGTGCTGCTGACTTTTACACCAGATGATGAAATGTAAAGAGACTAAGTGTTGTGGGGTGTAAGAAAGACCCAAAAGCATGACTCCAACACAGAGCTGCAGTGTGTAGGCTGGCAGCTCACTAGGAGAGACGGAGATCGACCGGATGGAGAGAGCGAACAAGGACCAATGAGAAGCACAAGAAGGGAAACAGTAGACACACTGGGAGTAAAGGCGAGGCACAGCCGAACCATGACACCGAGGAGGAGGAAACTTTCCTAAAACAGATGATGACATCCCGTTGCCCCGAGATGCCGTGTTACCTCATTCCTTAAAACTGTTGCAACATTAAAGCCTTTTTGTCATATTTCAGAAATCTGCAGTGTGGGCGCTTTTCTGCACAGTCCATTAATGAATCCCCACGTCCTGTAAGTGACAGTGAAGGAGGCCAACAGGGAACAAGGGATTT
Organism: Lateolabrax maculatus; assembly: GCA_031216445.1. Taxonomy (NCBI): domain Eukaryota; kingdom Metazoa; phylum Chordata; class Actinopteri; order Acropomatiformes; family Lateolabracidae; genus Lateolabrax; species Lateolabrax maculatus. The sequence continues at coordinate 495,100 of CM062217.1, read as the reverse complement.
TGTGAAACTAGGAGCTAAAATACAACAAAATTCAGAGGCGTAAGCTGCAGGCGTTGTGGGAAATATCCAACAAACAATCAGCTTTGGTGGAAAAACCTTTGAAATGATCCACTTACATTTAGTTCAGAATTCTGTGTTTTTCTGTATCATTTCCTTAGCTACACTTTTCATTTTTCTCTCTCTCTTGAAATGACCAATTCCCCTCTCACTGTTGGTTTCTCTTAATCTTTTAATTGCCACGAGGGAAAAATGCAGATGAAGATCCAAGCCATCAAATAAAACGAGGGTGTTAAAGGACAAAAAAATGATAAATCTCTTGTCCAGCGAGCCAGAAATGCTCAAAGTTTGAGGAAAATACTTCAGTAGAGTAACCTGCTCAGATTGTACAACACAGTGGGGTCCAATAAAGCAGCTGTGCAGTAGCTCCTGCCACCCAGCTCTATAAGATAATTAATATGACTGCATCTAATTATAGATCATTTGTCACTTTTATAATAAAAATTACATGTTTCTTCAAAAGACTTCAGCTGTGCTACAAACACCATCACACCTTCACAAACAGCCAAACTCAATATTTCTACAAAAATGTGAATGACATTTTAAAAAGGACTTCAGTTATTCAACTATTCAAACTGCAAACAGCAACTGAAAGGAGCAGAGAGACAAAGACGCCCACAGATGGAGCGAGGTAACATCCAAGGGAAGAAACCTGAGAGGTGGACAACAGAGGGGAAGCGTAGGCTCAATATGATCCTCTAAGGCCACCATACAGATGGACTATTACTGTGTATCTCACACGCACAGACAGATGGATGTTTGTATTCTAGTTTCTAATGCAGACTGAACATGTGAATAACCTTCATTGATACACTTTCAAGTTTCAGGCTTTCTCACAGTCTAACATGATCAAATATTAACCGTAAGGGGAACAGAGCAGAGACACCATGTCACACAGCAAATTTGACATATTTACTCAGTGTGGCTTCTGTTCAGCGGTTCTCAAACCTTTCCTTCAGAAACTAAAAAAAGACCACATGTGGGAACTTAAATGGTCAAAAGACAAACAATTTCAGGTTAAACCCTGGTTTTCCAGACTGGAAATCTGAATTACACATTTCCAGATTTAGCAAATCCTTAAATCCTGTCCCTGATTGGTGACTGACTGACTCATTCTTGATGTTTTACTGTAACACGCCTTGAATTCTATATCGGCACAGCAGGAGAAATGAAGTTAGTTCAATAATTACTGATGATAAAACTTGGAAATACTCACAGAAGTAACAGATAATGTGTCACAGGTAACAGCTGGGCCCGACATGCTCTGACATGTGCAGTAGATGGTCGGTCCTCTTTCCCTGTGGGACAAGTGGAGTCAGCTCTGTATTCAGACTCTGTAGCAGCACTTTGTCACCCTTATATAACAGATTAATAAAAAAGCAGTTTATTAGAATAAAATCTGCCATCCTGCTGCACAGAACAAACGCACCTTACAGTTCAACAGGAGGAGACGAAACATACGTCAATCTGAAAGTTATTTTAAATTGAATCCATTTCTTATTGAACACCAGACATTAACAATCCACCAAGGGGGCAAGTGTGCAGCATCACCAGCAGCAGGCTCCAGGCTCCAGGCTCCAGGCTCCAGGCTCCAGGCCGGTTCAAGATTAAATACAGATCTGTGACAAACAGACCAAAGACATTTGTTACTTCTAGGTTAGATTATTGTAATTCTTTATTATCGGGCTGCCCCGATAAGTCTCTAAAGACTCTCCAGCTGATCCAGAACGCTGCTGCACGTGTACTGACAGGAACCAGCAAAAGAGAACATATTTCTCTAATATGAGCTTCTCTGCACTGGTTCCCTGTAAAATCCAGAATAGAATTTAAAATCCTCCTCCTCACTTACAAAGATCTTAATGGTCAGGCACCATCATATCTTAAAGAGCTGATAGTACCCTGTTACCCCACTAGAGCACTACGCTCACAGAACACAGGGTTACTTCCTACAGTCTCTAAAAGTAGAACAGGAGCCAGATCCTTCAGTTACCAAGCTCCTCTCCTGTGGAACCAGCTCCCAGTTTGGGTTCTGGAGGCAGACCCCCTCTCCTCATTTAGGAGTCTGTTTCAAAGGAAAGCTGGTGCTGCTGTAGGCCACTGGAAGGCTCTTTGTGACTCTTTAACTTGGACCATCAAAGCTCTACAGTGACATCATGCTTTTGATTTTGTCATTGATCACTTTAATGTCAAATCTTTGGATTATAATTCATCTATGTTTTATGTTTATATTAGTTCACTGATTTACTTGTGAACACAGGCCAGACCTTGAAAAGATAAGCACTAAACCCCCGGGGTAAAGACTGGCCTCGCGTGGGTCACAGTGCTGGGTTCACCTTACCCAGAACCAAAGGGGCGTCGGGTTACTGGATCAGAACAACCCTTCTGACGGGTGGTTTCCAGCCCGGGCTCTGTGTAAATTGAACCCAGTATTGACCAATGCTGGGCGACCGTGATCACAGTCATACATCAAACTTTCTTTCTGCATTATAACAACCTAAATCCCTTCTGCTCTCATCAAATATTAAATAATTACAACATGCACATCCCAGTTCAAACATGGTGCACATCAAAGCTTTATCAAGTGGAGCTCATAAAACAGTCAGATACAGCGGCGTGGCTCACCAGTGCATCTAATAATGCAGATTAAAGAGAAGCTATATGCTGCGGGGGACAGTGATGGGTGCAGTGAGGCTGAATTAATAAACTGGGTGGATAAGCACCAGCTTCAGTGGTGTGGAGTCAGAGCAGCCATACACACAGAATCCACAACACAACTGATACTAAACTCTGAGGTCCCATCCACACAGCCACTGTTCAGCTTGATCCTCGAACCAAAGACACTGAAAACACAGACGACACGGTCGTCCACGTCTAAAACCTGGTTTGTTTGAAGCACACTGGTGACTTTCTCTTAAAAAGGGGACCGCCGGGCGCAGTGTACATTTGCCTTAAAGGATAAGTTACCAACTTAAAGTCTGGCCTTTAAAAGCCAGGTTGACACCAGGACCCCTGACTACTGTTTTAAGACTTGAACTATCCCTCAGTTGAGACAGAAAGGATGAAGTGAGACACTGAACAGCGTGCCGAGTAGAGACATCAGTGCAGCCAGCGAGCAGCGGGCTGTAACCTTTCACACTGTTCCCCCCACTAAACAACAGGAGGCTCAGTTCAGTCAGCGAGCACGGGAGTCCCACCCAAACTCCCTGGACCTGCCACTGGACTTCTCCTCATTTATTTCTGTATTGTCAAGTGAAGCAGCTTGTAACTCGGTTCTGATGATGAACCTGTAATTTCTTCATATCATCCCAGGTGGACCACTTCTACATCAGTTATTGATCTCTCCCTTTGATCTCCCTCAGTGAAAGTTTGCAGCTCCCACAGAATGAAAATGAACCAGCGTGTTGCAATAAAGTGTTGCTGCATGAGGAGAAGATGGTAACTGAACACTGGGGCATCTGTGGTCACAGCCAGACCTCATGAACTGTATTATGGTCCACTGAAGCTCCTGTATGTGGACAAATGATTTAGTATGTATGATTTTACCCTGTGTGCCTGTTGTTCAGTGCATAACGTTTTACAGAGTTCATGTTAACCACAGAGCTCCACTCAGAAAGCTTGTATGAAATAATAAACCGACACCTGCTGAGCTGTACACAAGTACAGCTCAGCCTGGACAGCGATGGTTTCACTCTGAATACAGGTGGGAGGGTAGATCTTTGGGGCTTCAGGAGACACTGGAGGTGTTTTTGAATCTGTACATGAACATGAGCAGGTTTTCTAAATCTCTGGTCTTTTAACTTGAACATGAGCAGATAATAACAAACATTTTTTAAGTGAATTTTTGCTTTATGCCTCTCTCCCAGGCTCATTAAGAATACAAAAAGGACCAAACTCTCATCAGTCGGATCACAGATGTTGATCATTGTTCTGCCAAGAGTTTGACAGAAACCATCATGTCTTCAAGCCGAGCCATCGAAACATTTTGGCGAGCTCGCCGCTCATTCAGAGGCGTTCGCACAATTGGAGACACTGTGATGCAAATGTTCGCACAGGCTGCCAGCCACTGGGAGTGACTGCTGCTCTGGCTGTGCACACTGCAAAAGCTGTTAATACGAAAACCCTGACTGGATGCACACAGTTACCACAGCAACCAAGAAATCACCTGTAAATGTGTTTTTATTCTTTGAAACGGCGCAGCTCTTGTACGTGTCCCTGGTCTCAGATCTGTGATGTGAAGCCCTGAGCACATGTGACAAGGTCCTCTGATTGTCAGAGCCCACTTTAAAATGCAGGAGCAGCTGAAAACGTGCCAGACACGCTTTAACTGGCTGAATGTGAGGCTGAAATTAAAGAAAATCATCAAACTCAAATTTATTTTCACCATTTTACTTGGCATGTACGTCAAAGTGTTTTACGTTGAAAATCAAACGATTTAAAAGTCTTCTTCCTGATATGAAAACAGCCTGATAAAAGCACAGCATGTCCAGGCAGCACAACTGAGAGGCACGAGGATGACGGCACTCCTGATGGTCCCAGGACGAGCCGGGTTACTAACTCTATAACACGTTCAGTGTGCTCATTAGTTCTACAGAGGAATATCTGATCTCTTACCAGCAAGTCTTTTTTAATGAATGATCCTATTACTAACTATAACCTTGATAGATGGCTGGATAATAGCAGCAGCAGCAGTTCTCACTGAGTCAGCCCCTCTGAACTTTAACTTTGTGACTGTTTCTCACCTGAAAAGGAAGGTGGTGGCTCATTTCAATGCACGCAGTCATCACGTGGTGATTTTACCTTCTTTGGTATTTTTGTTGAAAGGCACGCCAAAGATTGTCTCTTTGACCATTTTGACTGTAAAACTCTAAAAGATGTTGATGCCATTGTACCTGAGAAGGTAAAAAACATCTGTGGCCAACAGAAAGCAGCGTGGAGCATCTTAACTCATCCACCTGCAGCCATTCTTTCCAAAATGTTTCCAGTTGCTTAGAAATGGATGTGCTGAGGCCTCACTGCTGTCAGGGAAAACTGCATGTCTACACAAAGATCCTGCAACAGACCATCTGTAATCTTCCATTTATTGGAAAAATAATTGAGAAAGCTGCTTTGATTCAACAGCGAGGACACATATTTTCCATAATGACTGTAAAATAATGAAAATGTCTTACTGAAAGGAGCTGTTTTCACTGTCTCTATGCATTATCTTCCATTGATGGCAGCCAAGTTCACACCGACGCATGTGGAGACCCCCCCTCCGGGTGATAAGGCCCGGGGTCACCAGCTGATTAACGTCAGAGGAAAAAAGATTCTGCTGCACTAAAGTTATCATATTCTATACAATCTATTCTATAACATTCATTTAAATTGTGTTTTTTTTTGAGCAGGTCAGATGATTTTTCCTCTTCGGTCTTTGAACAGTTGAGGTTTAGCTGTAATTACTTTTTGCTGTAGTTGAAAAAACTAAAAACAAACCAAACCAAGAGCAGCCACCAAGTGCAGAGTAGTTTACGGTGAGCCAGCTCAGAGGAAAAGGCCTCAGCAGTCATGCACAGTGTCCAGCTCAGTGACTCTGGCAGTACACTACACTACAGTACAGTTCCTCCTTCATTCTTTCTGCTCCTCAGTTTGTGTCTCATCCCATTCCTCTGGGGAGCTCGGAGGCTTACATGCACTGATGTCTCCAGCCGCCGTGCCTGTTTCTGGGATTTTATTATTATCTATGGAAACGTTTCTGATGTGCTGCTCTCCTCCGCGGCTCCAGAAAGATGCACAGCAGCACCGAGCAGGAGGAGAATGATTCTGTTTTTTACTGTTTGGACAAAACTCACTTCCCAGATATTTTGGGGCTTTTCTCTCATAATCATGTTTTATAGAAATCCATTTAGCAGCTAATCCCATCGAGCTGAGTCCAAATAGAAAAGCCATCTGCCGCAGTTACTAACCAGTAAAGTGTTTGTATGGAAAGAATTACATCGTAGAAGGAAATAATCCAGATGCCTATTAAAGGTTGCAATAGCCAACCAGACTAATCCAGTGTGGATTATTGTTGTCCACATTATCTGTTTCCTTTTATAGGCGGACAATATAAGCATTTTCATGGAGTGTAAAAGGAAATGGATACCAGCAGATTCACAGCACTGAGCTTCTGTTGCTGCCGTCAGACTTCTCTCAGGTGACTTCTTCACCCTGAGGAAGGCTTGAAAATTTATTGAGGAGCAGAAAAACATGTATTGTTCAACAAAATTATGCAATACTACTAAATAAAGTTTACATAAAAAGTACATTTAGAATGATGAAGAGAAGACTTCCTTACTGTACGCCCATACAGGTGGAACACCTCGTGGAAAAGATGGTCAGGTGAAACACACTGCAGTGAATTCTTCTCTGAAGGTTTCCTCCCCTTCAGCCTCATCATCAGGCTGCTCACAAGCTCAGTCATCAGGTGAAACCTGCAAAGCCTCTCGCTGTTTCTGACTCCGTCGTAGCAGAACTCACTCGCGTGACCTTTCACAAAACCTCCTTTGAACATCTTTGCCTGATCAGGGATCAATATGTGGAACTGGCCCTTACTGATAAAGGTAGCACCTGAGGTCGATCAGTGAATAATCCAAGCTGCTCTCCTTGAGATTGCTTTTATATTTACCACTAATTTGCAAAGTTAAATATGTTGAAATGAAAAGTGATGCTGCCTGAGGAGACGTTTGTTGTGTATGGCATCATCAATACATCATCAATACATTATCTGATCAGATAACTTCAGCTTGAAGGGAAAGAGTTTATCTGCACTCACTTCCAGCTGTCAAAGGACTCATTAATCATATTTATTTTACATTCACCAAATTTAATTCAAGTTTTATGAATTCAGTGAAGGAAGACGACCAGACCGGATCCAGCACGAGATCTGAGACATCAGGGGGAACACCGGAGTAAAGGGAGGAGCAGGAGGAGGAGCAGGAGGAGGAGGAGGAGGAGGAGGAGGAGCAGGATGAGGAGCAGGAGGAGCAGGAGCAGGAGGAGCAGGAGCAGGAGCAGGAGGAGCAGGAGCAGGAGGGCGCCCAAACCTCAAAAATGTGACATTCTCTGCTGCTAATTTATAACCAAACTGAATATAACAGGGCAGAACACTGTCTGCTTAATGGCCTGATTCAGCATCTTTGAAACAAGTGGCTTCAATGTTAATCATATACAGCACTTGTTACTATATATACACATACATATATATATATATATATATATATATATATATATATATATACACATACATATATATATATATACACACATACATATATATATATATATATACACACATACATATATATATACACATACATATATATACACATATATATATATATATATATATATACACACACAGTATGTATACACCTATATTTCTGTATATATGCACAGCAAATGAAATAGTCACATACAACTAAGTTAACCCACATGTTAAAAGAGATATTTAATATGAGATGATTAACACATGAACTGAGTTATGAACACTAGTGTATCTAGATCATAGACTGTATAAAAGGAGGATCTATATTATGCCTACATACAAGCACATATATTTTCAGTGTCTAACCTTAAAAGGGATCTGTATAAAATGATTACTATAAGTAAGTTCAATAGCTCTCAAGCCTACATATTCTGGATCAATATAAACTCTTTTTGATTTGCCATAGTAACTGTTGCTGGAACAGCTTCTGATTAAAGTCTTTTGATTTAAATCTTGTGATTTAAATCTTATTATTTCTTTATTATTTAGCTGCCTGAAAATTTGAGTTGAGAACTTATTAAACACAAAAAGGAAATGCAACAAACTTTAACACTGAACTGAATGACTGTGATCAGCAATGAGGACAGATGTGCAGGGTTTACAGGGGGAGGGGGTCCAGCATCAAACATCACGTCAAACCAGGACTCCACAGCTTCCAGCTGCTCCGTCACACAGAACAAGTGCATGGAGGGTTACTGTTACTCTGTATTGTGAAGTCAGTGTCTCTCACGCTCGGTGTCCTCCGTCCTGGGACGTCAGGGTTTCAGCTCGGTCGGAGTCTCTGATGGAAACCAGAGAGTTTCTGGCTGTGTTGTGTTCAGGTGGCACTGGGGACTGCGTTGGTCAGTCAGGTGAAGGAAGGATTAAGTTAAATATCAGAAAGTCAAAGGTTGCTTCTGTTGCCTGACCCTAACCGCCCGCCCTCTGCTGACCCCCTCCCTGCTCTTCCTTCACTCACCAGTCAACCTGACATTAGTATGTCAATGTGATTTGTAGGAGACAGGGTTGGACTGGTGCTTTATTTCCTTTATTAGTATTTTCTATCATATTATTCCTGTGTTTCCTATTGAGCTGAGCATGTTTGTCCAAAGGTGCATCTAGCTTGTGTATAAATGCTGTGGTGTGTAGCACTGGTCCATGCTATGCACTATAACAAGAAACAATCAAGTGATAATCAATTACAGTAATTAGAGGTGGGCCACTGATGCTGGGTGATCAGGCTCCACTTCATCCAGAGGTGTTGGATGGGGCCGAGGACTGGGATCTGTGCAGACCAGTCAGTTCTTCCAGACTGGGAAGCTGCTGTGTGCTCTGACATGGTGGAACAGGAGAGGCTGTGAGCTGTAACTTTACATGTCCCGTAACTGTAACTAAGGGACCTGAAGTGTATCAGACAAAGAAAAGCTTTCACTGTTAGTAATAAAGCTGCCCAGTAGGTCAGAATGTAATAAACCCTACTGACCTAATCGTTGATTGTAAATCAATGAACTTATTCAGTCAGAGATGTGATTAGTGCAGCAAATTTCAACCTCATTTAGGAGCAGGACACTGAGTGAAGAAAGGAAGAAAATTATTGTAATCATGTGGAATATTCTATAATTTTATTGGTAAATGACTGAATCACCTCACTGTTCACAGACAACCCACTGTATTTGTCCATGTGGTGCCAGGGACCAAACATGATGCTTTTTAACCCTTTTTCTGGCCCAAATAACATCTTGAATTCATTCTGACGTTACTCGCTGTAACAGCTACAGCTTCATTCAGAAACTCAGCGTCACATTGTCACTGCATGTTGCCCTGCTATTCTGTGAAGACATTTAATTACAGCACTGCCAATGAAACAGGAAGCTCCCTGAAGGAAAATAATATGCTGCACAAACGAGAAAACCACAGCCCTGTACTGTTTTCATGATATATGACAGGATCTTCAATCATCCCTAAATCAGCTAAAATGAGGTTGAACAGAGATTTTCTCTTCAGCTGGTAACCTGCTGCTGGGAGTCAGGATGTCTGTGTCAAAAGTCAAAAATCAATTCAGACAGAAGCTCCGGGTCTCATCCACTTCAGCTCTGTAGTGAAAATACTGTACAGAGGTGCTGCAGTAATTATGCACAACACTTTCATGTAGATGTTTGGCCGCTGATCACTGACGTACACGGTACAGTAGTGCTTTTTGATTTTTCCGAACATTATCAATAGGGTTTGATTGACAGGTGGCCTCACAGCTGCGAGTAACAAATGAAGATGCCGTTTCCACGGCGTCGTTCTCAGCCTCCTTTCTTCCACAGAGCTCGGTTATTGTCCACAAACTATTAAAAAAACATCAATGAGTCTCACTGTTGCATCACCATGAACACACACCACACCGTCCTGCTGCCACAAACACTTTCATCCGCCGCTGAAAGTAGTCCCCAACAAATGCACTACTTCCTCCTGTGTGAGTAAACTCACAGTCATGAGAGACAAACTGAGAACAATGGCAGCCGAATGCTTCAGGTTACTGCACTTGTTAAGTTTTGGACTGAAGTCGAGCGCACCTCCCTTCAGGTTTGATAATTTGAGCTACATAATAGCTTAGCATTAGCTTTGGCTACCAACACTTCTAATTAACATGATGTTTATTTAAAAGTGATTATGATAAACCAGTATTTTTCTTTAATGCAGCAACACTGAGCGTGACGCATGCAGAAATGATGGTGCAGAAAGCCTAAAAGCAGGAAATCAGCGTAGTTAATCATGTCTTTTATTGCTATGTGCTCCCCATTACAACAAACAGCATCAGTAGTGTACACTTCAATCTACACAAATACATAGAACAGCGAATAGAGCAGAGAGTGACTGACAGTCATGACAATCATAATACTTGAATGCACGGATAGCACAGGGGTATTGATACAGTACATGGAGAATCCTATGCAGTAATATCTGTCTGAGGCTCAGGGATTGTCAATGTAACATCTACAACTACCCTATTAATCATTACAAGCTCTGTATAACATTAGCAGCAATGTTGAATCGGCAGCAAGTAAAGGATGTGAAAAGAACGGAGGAAAATGTAAAATGGTTAGACAATACTGACAACTACACACAGCATAACAAACTTTACTGGTTTACTGGATCTAAACTATTTCTGTTTTATTGGTTAAAATAAAGCATTTGTCTGGTCAGTACATGTCGCTGTGATGTTACAGCTCCGTTAACAACTTCTACTAAACAGCTGCGAGAAAACAGCGTTCTGACAGCAACTCAAACATCTCAAAATTGAGCCTGTAAATTTACATCTAACTGTTTGCAAAAAACAATGTCATTTCTAGTCTATCGTGTTCTTTTAAAAGTAGAAATCCATTTAAGATGTAAAAGTGTGGATGAAAAAAAAGGCTGGTCATAAATGTGTTTAGTGTTCAATGGCTTATCTGCTGCAGCTTCTCGGCCAGCTGGTTCTTCACAAACTGTAGAAAACAAGGCCGAACCCTTTAACGCTCAATAAATATTTAAGTACTCAATGCTATATACATGTACTATACATTGGCACACAGGAGTGAGTGTGAATAGTTGCGAGCTACTTCTTTGCTGAAAACACAAAACTGTGTCTTTTATTATTGCAGTCAGATGCATGGTGGTTGTGAGGAAATCCTTTCTAAAATAAATAGCTTTCTCTCTCCTGAACCTTCTTCCACCATAAAAAAGCCATTTAGGAAATACTTGTTCCACATACAGTAATACTCTTTTGGAAAGTCCAGCTTTGAATGCTTACAATGACGCTTTGTTCCTGTAAACACAAAATGTACGATAATGTTCAGAGTGAATGTGAAAGGGGATAGTGAGCTTAAAGCTCCATTAAGCGATATTTTTGATATTAAAATAAGGTAAAATGACTGAAATGTGAAACGGGTCGCTCACAGCTCTGAACCCACGGAGAATTAACAGCCAACTCCCCCAGATAAAATCCAAAAGCACCAAAAATGAACAAGTAGCTGGTAAGGAAGTGGAACATCTAGCAGCTGAAGAGAGTGGGTGGAGACCAAAAGAGAGCGAAAAGGAGAGTGAATATTGGACGTACATTCATCAGCTGGACACCACCGTGATTCAACGTGAGTCTGCCGGGGGTGTAAAAATGCTGTCTGCTGACGTCAGGACTGTGGTACTATGAGCTTGTTTGGGAGTCTTTCTGCCCCCTAGTGGTCAAAAAACGCTTAATGAAGCTTTAAGTTTTTGAAATTGAAAGTAAATGTCACAATAAAAAAGAATCTGCAAATCCACTAAACAGCATTTAAAGATGAGTGTTTGTCCTTCGTGGTCTGTTCGAGCCGAACCAGAGCCGCCTGCTGTATACAATAAATACACTGGATCCATGACACTTGTTAAATATGTTCCCTACTTAGTTCCCTTCTTTGACCGAACAACTTCAACCTTTCTGAGCAAAAACGTGAAAAAAGGCCAATGGCTAGCACCATACAAACTTCTGGTTTAGAAAAAAGTGGAAGGCAGGGATGGAGTAATGTGTATGAGAAGCTTTTTTGATGGTTAGTTGTATGAAGAACTCAGTGTGTTACCTTCAGCAGATGGCGGCCTCAGTTTAGAGAAGCAGCAGCTGCACCAACACAGACACTCAGAGACGTGCTGCTGTGGACGGAGGCATTTTAAATGAATATCAGTTTAAGTGTATAATATCTTTAGAATATTTCCACAGCTTCAGCTCCCCATCGCTCCCCAACGGCCCTTTCTGACGGGGAGCTGAAGCTGTTAAATCCATCTATGCTCTCTCCAATCCACCAGACTCCTCTGATAAAAACAGTGATTTTACCTGCCAGAACACAGGAGCTGCTGGTCTGCTGCTGCCGCCTCGATTGCTCAGGTGTTTTAAAGGGTTACTTCGTCCAACTAACTGTGTTCTGTGAGGTAAAATGTTTTTTTTATTAAAAGGAGTCTGGTGGCTGTGAAGAGAGCATAGATGGATATGACTGCTTCAGCTCCCCGTCAGAAATGTCTGTCTGACCGCGATGTAAAGCGGTGAAATTATTCTAAAGTCTAAAATATTCTAAAACAAACTCTAATTCTAATTCTAAATAATGTACACTTGATTGGTGGTTCATGACAGGTAGCTAAAATCCGTGTTGCTGCTGACTGCGTCCACAGCAGCTCATCGCTGAGCGTCCGGGGCGGCGACCGCCATTTGCTTCTCCAAACCGGGGCGGCGACCACCATCGGCTGGAGGTGACACACTGACTGTGGATCAGCACCATCAACCACACTTCAAATAATCTCAACTAGCCCTTTAAATGAATATTTGGGATTTTGGGAAATGTGCGTATTTGCTTTCTTGCCAAAAGTTAGAGGAGAAGGTCGATTCCACGCTCAGGTCTGCTGGTGAAACATGAAGTGACAGCTAGAGGCAGCCTGGCCAGCTTCTTCCAGGCTTTAGACTCAGCTCAGCTCAGCTCAGCTCAGCTCAGCCCAGCCTGTCCTGGCTGAAGGTCCAGATGTGAGCGTGGAGTCAGTTTTCTGAACTAACTTCTGACTGATTTAATGGGTGTTTGAAAGTATCCTCGCTTCTTAAAATAATACTGATATTTCATTGTACAGTAATTACAGGAACTTTTATAAATATCCATTTCCATAGAAACTGTAGCGCCACTAAACAGACCTCGCTGGATATAAAAAATCTATACAACTAAAACCACGTTCCTAATGGCTTCCACTGGTTTATCTGGGGCCACCTCCGCAGGGGGCCACATACAGTCCGGGGTTTTGGTATCAGCAGTGACTGCAGTACCGGGCCAGTGGATTCTACATGAGTCGAGCTGAATCACACTTTTTGGCAAGAAAAATGGCAGTTTGTAACGTTCAAGTAAAAGGGGAGTTTCAGCTGCATCAGATGAACTGCCACAAAGTGAATCAGCTGTAATGGCTGCACCGGTTGACATATCCTCTGGTTGACCTTCCTGAACCTGTCACCTCGGCCGTGACGCTGACGGCGGCATCAGAGGAAGCTCAAGACTCGATGGTTCTGGACTGTCCTCTCTGTTATATCTACTGAGATCTTATGTAGCACAATAGATGTTCCTTTTCAATGTTAATCTGTATCCCTAAAGTGATTCACTATGAACTACTGCAGCTGTGTTTCATTAAGATTTTCATTTGATAGAAATTCCCTACGGACCATGTGCCCTTTTACTTTGAATTTACTGTCTAATTTTCTCCTGTCAGTATAAAGCATGAAAGCAAAGCAACACGGCTGTTTAAGTCCAAATACTCTGTAAGATGTCCTATTTAAAGTCATATCGGGGGCAAAGGGAACAAAGTGAACCAGCACTTTTCTTTCTTGTTTTTCTCTCTGTGGTGTTTTTGGCGTGAGAAGACTCAGAATGAAGCTGGATTATCTGCTGTACATAAGAGTCCTGAGGGGAACGGCGTCACTTTCATCTCTCCACTTCAGAAAGCACCGCAGGCCACCGGCTATCTGCCAAGCTGCTCGACCTTTGACCCTCAGTCAGATCTGCCAGGGGGGGTGTTGCCATGGCGGGCAGCTTTCTGCCGGTGAGCCCCGTGTGACGTGGAACCCGCCTGGGTGCTGTGGTGATCTTTGAGGGGTTCTTCCTCAGCGGGGCAGGGGTGGTGATGCGTTTTGCAGCATTGCCTGTCGTGGCGGATCCTTTGCCTGAGCCTGGTTTAGCAGCACGAGTGCCATTGGCCACTACAGAGGCTGTTAATGTCTCTAAGAGCTGGGAGGCTGATCCGAAGCGGACGTGCTCCTCCGTCTCAGCTGCCTCTGAGAACAGAGACAGAGCTCCGCTGCGCCGGCCGCACGACTCGCAGCACAGTTTGTTGTAGCCGGGAATAGAGCAGTACCGCGCTAGGACCTCCATTTGGCAGAAGATGGATTTGTCTCCATTACACGGCTCATCTGAAAGTCAAAGAATACAGTGTGAGCGCAGCACATGTCACACAGCGCGGAAAAGTGGTGAGCTGTGGCCTCTGAAAGGGGTCACACAGGCTGTGGATGCATTACAGAGCACTGGGCCGTTTATTCAGCAGCATGATGCTCACACCAGAGCTGTCCCAGTCCACTCATGCATTAACATTACAGCCACGTCACGTCAATCCTGATGCACAACAGGTAGGACTGAAGTGGACATCCACGTTAGTCTTTGAGGTTTCTAACTGTGAGAAGGGTTTTTACCTGAATGCATCTCATCAGTATTTCTAATACATCCCCAGTATGTTGTATTGATGTTTCATCTCTGCTGTCATGATGGCTTTAAAGCTCTTGAACCTTTTCAGTAACTCTCTCACTTAGGACTGTGTGTTATATGAGTGTTGATCCTAGTTTATTCCTCTATCTCGGCTGCTAATATCGACTTGGCATTTATGTTTTATTGAGAGAGTTCAAAAAAGCAACGGCAGTACGTCAACACTGATGAATGACATACGTGAACTGGCAGCGTCTATAGAAGATGCTCTTTCTAAAAGACCGCTGGGAGAGATTGTAGAGGAACGCTGTGAGACTGTCACCTTCACCAAACAGCAGCCACGAGTGGCATTAAAGGACAATCCCAGACTCCCCCGACTCAGCTGATTTTAAGTATTAGGCATCGTCTTTGAGAGTGAGAGGACCACAGCGTGTCTCCTACTGTGTAGAGCATCAGGACCACAGCGTGTCTCCTGCTGCGTCCTGCTGTGTAGAGCAACAGGACCACAGTGTGTCTCCTGCTGTGTAGAGCAACAGGACCACAGTGTGTCTCCTGCTGTGTAGAGCAACAGGACCACTGCGTGTCTCCTGGTGCACTCACTGAGACGACTGCAACAGCAGCTGACTCAGAAATGTTTACGTGATTTTTTATCGTGAGTCAACTAACATTAGCTCATAGGAGCCTCTATAGGTAAGACTGTGACTGTGACTGTGACTGTCCTGTCCTGCATGTTAAAGCTTGTGAATGGAGTTGTTTCTCAGAAGCTGCGTAGTGTCCCTTTAACAGGCTGCAGTGTTTCTGAATGTTTCACGTCCTTCCCTATAGATCACATGAACCTGTTTAATGTGTTCACTGTATTTTCCTTAATTTCCATTCATGTCTGTAGGCCAGAAAAACATCAGCCAGACTCTTGAGCTGAGGAATTCATCACAGCCGACAGGAGTTAATGTTGCTGTGAGGCGAGTGAACTGCATCAACCACCCAACAATAATGGAACTTCAAAACAAATGAAAGCAGACTTGATTTTCACCGTGATGAATTACAATTGATTTTAATGCCATACGGAAATGAATGGAAGGAAATGACAAGAAGTATATTTTATTGTTTATTTTGGAGGACTTGTTGAAACTAATTACATGCTTAATGATTACTGGCTTTTATTCTGAAGGACGTAAAATGTGCAGAAATGTCGATCCATAGACTGAACAGAAGCAGCATCTTTGTTGTGAGCGTTTGGCCTTCAGGTCTTAATAAATGAGGTGCTTACCGTGGCAGGGTCCCGGTCTGCACGGCCTCACAGTTTCAGGTTTTTCTCCGTTACATTGATCTCCGATCCGGCAGGTGACCAGCCGCCTCTCCATCCCCTCTCCGCAGGTCACAGAGCACTGTGGACGACAGCAAACACACTCATTCAGCCAAAGATCAGTTTGTGGAGGTCACACAGGTAACAGTCAGTGTCGGGATAACAAGCCAGCATGAAGTCCAATCTTCACCTCCAATGTTTCACAGTCCAACTGGCAAACTATCAGTGAGGAGACTTTTCTGGCCCTCTTCAGACTGAATTTCTCTGTGAGAGGATCTCAACTTTATTTCATGACTTGTCTTCTCACCAGTTTATCAGGTTTGTACAAAATAACAAACAATATTCATTTAAATAGTTTTTACTTTAAAGTTCCAAACAGCTGAGAGACTATCAGGCTTCAGGACCATAAATTAGGTTTTTGTGATTCATTCATAACTTTTTTGATTTATGTAACCTTTATTTAACCAGGAGTCACACTGAGTTTAAGAATCTCTTTTTCAAGGGAGAACATGACTAAAAGGCCTTCTTCCATAATAGTTTTCTTTTTTATAATAATAGTTATTTTTGGAGAATACCAAAATCCTGTTTTAGAAAATTGGAGCTTTGCACAAAGATGAGTTGTGCCAGATTTGAAGTGAGTCAGCCTCATTTTAAACAAATTTAAAGATGACCTTTAAATTTGGTTGTACTTGCACAATAAATTCAAGAATTACGTCAGTTCATGTCAGACAGGCTCCATAGTAACACATTATGGGATGTCAAAAAACTAATGAATTACTTTGGAGTCAAAATACGATATGAGGCAGGATGATGAAAGTGCAGAAATGGATGCGACTTACACTACCTCTTTTATTTCACCTTAGATTTTTATGATTCATTCATTATTAGCATCCATGTCACACATCTACTATGACCTCCCAATGAATAACATGACATTTACACAAAGAAATAAAACTACTGTTTTACTATTATACTACTGCTGTAACTGAGAGCTCAAATATGCATATACACGTGCATATAAATAGCTATATTCCCACATGGTTAATAGACTCTGCTATCAAAAATCTGAACCCAGCTCCCACAGATGAACTGCTGACTTGATGAATGGCATCTCATTAGCTCGGATCTGCTCCCACCTCTCAGCTGGACGCTTGATTTATTGGATTTTTTGGGGTTTCAAAGGTCTCATTTGGTGAAAAGGAGGAACTGAAGCTGGCGTGTTTTCACACCAGATGTGACGGCGCTTTAAATTAAATATCAGATGGCTCATGTTATATTTTTATTCAAGGTTTCATCCAGTTAAGAAATCACAGTCACGTCTGCACGTCCAAGCCGCTGCTGTCTCAACACATCTGCAGAGCATTTAGTTCACTGGGAACAAGATGACATTAAAACTAAAATCCATCAGACGGATCAGCAGCCAGATGATCAGCTGCACCAACGGGAGCCGCGTGACATGAGAGTCTAAAGAAAGTAGATCACGTGGATACTGAACCTCAGACCAGGCTCCAGGCCTCCACTGGGCCGGACACGGGACTCTGTTGCAGGGCCTCCGGCTCTCTGGCTTCTCTCCGCTGCAGTACTTGCTGTGGACGGAGCGGTTGGTGCCGTCGTGGAGGAACTGCACGCAGCGAACGGTCCGGATCTGAAAGCCCAGGCTGCCGCAGGTCTTGGTACAGTGCTCCCAGTCCTCTGAGATCCACCTGGACAAACAGAGCAGAGGACACGGCTGAGGACCACAGTCCAACTGTATTCAGATCTGTACTACCAATTACTACAATCAAGCATGGAAAAGTCATCATCATACTTTAGTAAAGTACAGAAGTATTCTCAGCTTCATGTAGTTAAAGTATCAGCAGTAAAGTACAGAAGTATTCTCAGCTTCATGTAGTTAAAGTATCAGCAGTAAAGTACACAAGTATTCTGGACTGTTTAACTTTTGAACATCAAGCACTTGGCAATCAGCTGACAAAAGATAAATGACTCGATGCCGTTTGGAGAACAAAGTGACTCCTGGGAAATCAAGGAACTATGACATGCTGGATCTCCACTGGGTTTGGGTTTATCATGTGCAACTGGTGCCAGAAAACATGCAGAAAAACTGTTGCAACTGTTACAAACATTTTAAATCTGTCTGGCAGCAAAATATGCTTCATCACACCTGATTTGGACTGTCACTAGTGATTATAGAGCAATATTTGTAATATCAGTATTGTATCAGTGTGCACAAAGGCACACGCACTTTACAATCACAGCGGGTGGTGGTAGTTAGTGGTAATCTGCCGTAAAAGGTAACAAAAGAGAGACGAAGACAACAAAAGTTTTCAAAAAGGTTTTGCAAATGTTTTCTGAGGGAGGACATTGTTGAAAATATATTGTGGTAATGAAATCACTGAAGGAGAAGGCTGACACTCTTCTGAAGTCTTTCAGATTGTGTGGAAAGTGTTTTCTGACTGGTGGTTTTAACAGGAAAGACGAGTAACAAAGAATTATAGGTCTTAACTGTGTAGGGCCGGTGTGGTTATAATACAACGTCACACCTTCCTACAGTCGGTTATTTTCTTTACTTTTAGTCAGTTAGTATCATGTGAGCAGAAGATAAAGTGACTAGCAGCTCTGTGAGGTCTGATGAAAAGTCAGCGGAGTTCATCCTCTGTGGACCATGAATGTCTGTATAAAATGGTGGTGGACCAACAGACGCTGAGAGATGGAGCCTAACATGAACAGAACATATCATCTTCAGGGACTTTTACATACTAAATGTACATATCAGTAGCGTACATAATACAAATAATAAAATCACTGATACTAAGGTCCTAAAGCATTGAGGCACAGATACATTGAGAAGCATCTCATGAACATGCTACATATTAATAAATGCTTCATTTAGAGTGAAAGAGCCCTGAACAGAGTTTCCAAGCAGCAGAGAGGACAAGAGAATAAATCTGAGTGAAAAACATATCAATAATATTAATTAGTCTGTCTTCAGCCTCCCGAGTATTCGGATGTTGTTAGTTGTCAGCAGGGAAGATTATATATCTATATTTTGTATCCACTCAGTGCTTCATTAAAACAATTCAGTGTCTTCAGTGAATACCAGCAGCCTGCAGTCTGAAGTCTGAAGTAATGCATCTTGCTGCTGGTGACAGTTTCAGGACTATTGTTATCCACCTTTTGTCTGCTACACCTGACTGCAGGACAGAAAGCAGTGTTGTCATATTGATCTGCATTCTTTTTCTGTGTTTCTCTGTCTTGTAGAAATGATCAGATATCTCAGCAGCAGCAGATCGTATGTATTTTTTGATCATTGCTTGGTCTCTTAAATGCCCATCACAATTTCCCAGAGTCGTATTTGTTCGCCCAACAGTCCAAAACCCAAAAATATTCAGAATGAGAAAAAAAACAGACAAAAGAAGCAAATTCTCCCATTTGATAACCCGGGTCTATCAAATGTTTTGCATTTTTGCTTGACAAATGCCTGAAATGGCTAAATAATTATTGAAATATTAGCTGATTCATTTTCTGTCTTGATGAATTGATTAATTGACTAATCATTGCAGCTCTACTGAACTGTGTCTGGCAACAGGAAACGACATGCTGCATAGGAACAAACCTGCCATAAAATCAAGTGACATTAATCTGCCTCTCTGATTAGTTTCAGTGAAAGCTGAGAACACCATTTCCTCCAGTTTAAAGTGAATACTGTCTGTGAGACACAAAGCTCAGGGTTGGACTTTTCTCACTGACCCAGTAATGAAGGAAAGGCGTCACACTACAACACCAAACCTCTGATCTGACCTCTATCTGTCAATAATTCTCTGGTTCCCCAACAGATTGCAGCACACAGCATGCAAACAGCTTTTAAATGATTTCACTGACCCAGTTTAGTTTTTGGACACAGCAGAATAAACACCAGAGCTGACTAACAATGTAGTGAGAGCTTGGAGGGTAACTGAATATATACACCTGTAAACACTGTGACTGGATGCTGCAGCACGTTTTTTATTCCCCTTCATGTGTTGTATTCAGTCTGATGGCTTCTGAAAGCTTTTTCAACAGACTTGTGAAAACCAAACTCTCCGGCTGCACAGGAACCTACGCCAGGATCCTGTTTGTGGATTTCAGCTCTGCCTTCAACACCATCATCCCGGTTCTGCTGCAGGACAAGCTCTCCCAGCTGAGCGTGCCTGACTCCACCTGCAGGTGGATCACAGACTTCCTGTCTGACAGGAGGCAGCACGTGAAGCTGGGGAAACTTGTCTCTGACTCCAGGACCATCAGCACCTGTTCCCCTCAAGGCTGCGTTCTTTCCCCTCTACTCTTCTCCCTGTACACCAACAGCTGCACCTCCAGTCACCAGTCTGTCAAGAGGGAGATTGACCACCTGGCTGGTCTGACCTGGTGCAGCCAGAACAACTTGGAGCTCAATGATCTCAAGACAGTGGAGATGGTTGTGGACTACAGAAAGGACCCAGCCCCACTCACCCCCATCACCCTGAGAGACTCCCCAGTCGACACTGTGGAGTCCGTCCTCTTCCTGGGTCCCATCATCTCCCAGGACCTCAAGTGGAAGCTGAACATCAGCTCCATCACTAAGAAAGCACAGCAGAGGATGTACTTTCTGTGGCAGCTGAAGAAGTTCAACCAAAGATGATGATGGTGCACTTCTACACTGCCATCATCGAGTCCATCCCCACCTCCTCCATCACCGTCTGGTATGCTGCAGCTACTGCCAAGGACAATGGCAGACTGCAGCATATCATTCGCTCCGCAGAGAGGGTGATTGGCTGCAATCTACCATCTCTCCAGGACCTGTACGCCTCCAGGACCCTGAGGCGTGCAGAGAAGATTGTAGCCGACCCCTCCCACCCGGACACAAACTGTTCGAGACTCTCCCCTCTGGCAGGAGGCTGCGGTCCATCAGGACCAAAACCTCTCGCCACAAGAACAGTTTCTTCCTGTCTGCAGCCGGCCTGATCAACAAGGCCCGGACCCCCACTGACTGACTCTTATACCCCCCCCTACATGTTATATTAAAGTTTAGTCAACACATTTTACATTTCTATTTCTTGACTTGAAGTACTTGCTTTATCATTCTTTATCCTTTCTATTTTTCTATATTTCTATATTTTCTACTTATTATGTTTATTCCTGCACCAATATACCAAGGCAGGTTGTTTTATGCGAAAACCTACTTGGCAATAAACCTGATTCTGATTAAAGAACGGAGCATGAAAATCAGAAGCAGGCGTTAAAAGCTTTAAACACACTGACTCTGGAAATTACTTAGAGAGAATTAACATGCAGCGGTGAAATGTTTGCTAAACACAAAGCCTGAGCGCTCTGAATGCTGACAGACTCTTTCCAACCTGCTCAGAGAAGCTGAGACTCACCCACCAGCAGGGAGGAAAACAAAAGCTCTGCTGAAGCTTCCACATAAAGCTATAAGTCCTTTCAAAATGCAGAAAGCTGTCTGAGTGACTGACACTTCTTTTGTCAAAAGTCTTTCTTTAAATAAATTTCCCCCACGATTAAACTGATACAGGCATAAATTAAATCAGGAAACTTTCACTTTCACTATAAACATCAGAAATTGTCTGAGCCTGTTGACTGAGGATATTAATATTTAACACAGGATAATGAGATGATGTGTAGGTGATAGAAGATACTTGGACAAGCACTCAAAATGAACCAGAAGATTCTTTCAACATGCAGCTCGATCAGCCCTGAGATAGACAGTTACAACATGTCATTGATTTATTTGATTTAGATGTTTTGTAATCTCAACCTGTCAACAGTTGTCCACATTTTCTACTTTTGAAAGAAAATAGTTCCCATTAAAGACTGTTTCTAATGAATAAGTATTTCATGGTAATCTGCATTTCTGTTTCTAGAATAATGGACAATGACAAGGTAAAGGTGAAGACATCAGTGTTAGGATTGGATTTAAAGGCCTCAGGGGAGTCAGACTGTCTGATGTCAGCAGGGAGGTTATTCAGAGGAAAGGGGCCCGATAGGAAAAGGCCCCGCAGCCAGCTGACTTCTCTGTAACTCCGACAGGAGCCCTGTGTTCTGAGTACAGATGGAGTATAAGGTATAATAAAGTCAGACAGGTATGAGCCCATTTACAGAAGCACTTTAAAGTCTGATCGGGCATGAAGTGGTGTAAGTTGTAGTTAAGACTGTAGCTGAGGACCTTGGTGCTGGCACGCAGCAGAGCAGGCGACCTGACGTTACCTACAGATGATGGATGACGGGCCCAGGTGGTTTGAAGTTGGACTCTCTGGATGTGTGTGGCTGTGATGTGATTTTGTCTCTGCTGTGTCCACAGCAGCATTAAACATTCAAAGGCTGCAGTATTTTAGAAGTAGATGAAGTAAACAGAAGTTACAGGACTCCTCGTTAAGACTGAGTAACCCGTCTGCATTCTGTTTTCAGTGCTGCCGGCTTTTCTCAAAGAAAACTGTCTGGGAGGAAAACTGCCAAAGAAACTGTGAGTCAAAGGAAATCTTTAAGCAAGTGTAGCTAGTTGTAAGAGAAGATTAAACAAGTTTTTACTCAGGTTTTGATGCATTTGAATTACTATACAAGCTTCTAATGTATTTCACAGTAATTAAAACCCTTTTACCTGCGGGGGTTACACCTTCTGTTTCACCTCACTGCCGTTTTGAATTTGTTCTGTGAACATGAAGTAGTAGTTTGTCAGACTGAAGCTGAAAATACTGAGACAGATACAGTATATATTTATTATCATATATTTCTCTACATTATCAGTGCTCTACTCTTATCTTGTTCAAGCACACTGTCCCAAACGTCCTCCTCCACAGTTCTTATCTCCTCTGCATGAGTCTTTTTAAGTTGGAGTGAAATCTGGACTAAAGGAAGGAGAGACAAGTCCAGTCATGAAGCCAGGTAGGGAGTCTGATGAATCAAATCAGGCCAGCTAGTGAGGGAATGCGCCTTTCTTTTCAAAGGTCTTTCTCAAACTGACCAACTCAGACAACAAATAACAAAGTCAGTCAAAGAAAAAGTAGAAAAAAAGAGGAAGCCCTCAGAGAGCACATTCCCCGACCAAGGCTGCACAATCCTCCACATCTTTCACTCTATTTCAAAAATAGAAAATGTTGAGACAGTTTTCATCTACAAGTGCACATAGTGATTGACAATCATGGGATCAGATTCCTTTCCATTAACTGCAGTAATTCATGAGGCCAGAGGATAAATTATCAAAATGGCTCCATTTCTTCGTATTAAACATTCTTGGATCTGCACCAATAAACAGTTTTTACCTGACCAGTGGCCTAATTTTCCACCAAATTTAATTGAAATCAGGTAAACTTTAACAACTGCACAGCAAATGTTCACCATGTTCAGCATCTCAGTTTAGAGTCTTAACATCCTGACAGCTTTCAATTAGCATGAGACATAAAGTACAGCTGGGGATCCTATTAGTTTTGTTTTATGACAAAAATACCTGCAAAGTATTGGACAAATTCAAATGTTGACCCGACGATGGCGCTAGATGTAAAGTCTGAGGATCAGAAAAGTCTGAAGGATTCATCCACTGGGGACCATGAATTTGATGGCAGTCCAACTACAGTTCCTTTCAGTCTGGATCAAAGTGCTGCAGTTTCCCTACTACATACCTACATACTACTACATTACCTACACTGCTGAAAGGCCTGAGACTCTCATGGACACACTTTTGATTGTCCGTTTGTCCTTTCGGATGCACGAGGCTGAAGCAGAGAGTCTGCTGGGAGAGATCTGCTTTGTCTCAGGAGTTCTGCTGTGATCCTCAGTCAAATCTGCATCCTGAAGACAAGTCGGTCAGAAGTTAAGAGAGAAATAAACTGTTTCCTAACAGCGTCAGATCACAGCAGCTTCAGATCTCCCTCTTCTGTCGTTCCTTCCGTTTGAAGCTGAACCGAACAGCCGACGGGTAAACATTAGCTCACTCTGAGTCTCTCTGGCGTGTTGCGTTGCATCATCTCGCAGTGTTGAAGCTGGCTGATATCCTAAAGACGCTGCCTCATGCAGCTTGACATCTGAATGGATGTTTGTGGCTGCAGTTTTTTAAGGGCAGCTGCTGTTAAACTTCCCTCTCGTCTTGGTGTTAAACAGCCTCTACCTCCAATCTGCTTATATCCCGCTCTTTCAAACCATTTCTTCACCCGCATTAAGACTCCATCACCTCAGCCAACACATTAATTTCCTCCTTCCTCCCTTTAACCTCACACCGCGGCTCCCGTTACAGGTGGAGGAGCAGCTACAAACAGTCAAGTGTGTTTCACTCTGGGAGGCCGTTTCTCACTCACTAACCAGCTGCCAGCTTTGGAAATGATTGGGTAGAGTTTAAAACAGACTGCTATGATGGATCTCTCCAATCATGACTCATTGCTCTCCTAACAAGTCACAGTGAAAGGATGTATTGATAAATGTAGACCTGTTGGGGAGCAGATTTAAGGCCACACAGCGTGAAATCTTCCCTTGTGGAGATTTATCGACTCAGCCTCGGCCTCTGGAGGTTTGAGCTCATGTTGGAACTAAGACAAACATGAAGACTCCAGTGGAAGTTCAGATTAATGCTGCTGATGCAGCGCAGCAGAAGGGAAACGCTGCTGGGATCCGTGAAGAAGAAGGGCAGCTTCTTTATCATCGTCTTCATGTTAAAAGTGAAACCTGGCAGCTAAAGCAGAAACATGAATATATCTGAACTACTGAACATTGAATGATTGATTCCATTAAGACCATGAATTCAATTTCTCATTTGTACTAATGTTACTTTCTGCAATGTTTCTTCATATTTTTGAATTAATCATTAATCCTATATGCAGTTGACATGTGATTCTATTATTAAACTATTTAAACACTTTTGGCCTTTAATCTTTAATCTAATTCATTTAAAGAGGAAATTACTTCTCCACTTCTTGTACCTGATTGGAACTTTATTGGTCTGATTAGTTTCATTATATCTTAATTATCTCATCAATAACGTTTAATGCACTTACCACAGAACTCAGGTTGACATGACCTGCCTTTCTAAAGTGAAGCAAATAAACAGCAAAAACAACTTTTTACTGATGTATTATTTGCTACTGTTTCCAAGTTAAAGCTGAAAACAACAAGAAGTCCCCCAGAATCATCTTATCAGGGTGGAAAAACCCCTGAAGCTGTATTTGATTCATCAGGGGACTCCAAACTAATGAAACACTGATTGTTAGCAGCCCCTCAACATTCATATTCAGTGTCAGGGAAACAATATACAGTATCTGCATAATAGGATGTAATATATAAGAATGTTAAAGGGGCAGTCCACCTATTTGTATACATGATGATCAGTTTGGTCAGTCAGCCTGTGAAAATGGTTTCAAAATGTCTTCTGTTGCTCTGGACCAGCTTCTACAGCTTTGTTACAAGTGGACGCACGTGATTCAAAAATGAGGCATTTAACAGACGCGGAAGGTCAAAGGAAAGATGCTGTTAAAATGCATTATGGGTATTATAGGATCATATGAGTTTCTGAAGCTTGACTCGTACTAGGGACTAACCGTTGGAGAAGTTCAACTTTATGCAAATGTCTTCTGATGACAACCAGTCATGTTAGTTCTGTTTTCAGCTCCGCCCAAACACTGTAAAAACACTTCAAACCAACGTCCTCGCTGCTCGTCACGGCTTCCATATTCAATATGGTGTCATTTACAAGACACTGGGACTCATGGAGAAACATCCCGTGGGAAATTAACACCAGTTGATTATAGTTAGTTAATTATAGTGGGGACAGGAGAAAATACCTGTCCAATCAGGGCTGAGGGTGTAAACGACCTGCGAACACTAGAGAGTATGTGAGAGTGTGTAATCATTCTATTTTAATCTCTTCGAAAGCCCCCCCATCTTTATAGAGGTGCAGATCTACATCACTGGAGAACCTCAGGTACCAGATACTCACATGGTGAAAACCAGTCAAAACCAGCCACTCCAGGACCTTCAAGGCTTTAGAAGAATGAATCGTGGGACGTTGCCAAACTGAGTAAGACTTGTGACCTCTGGGTTATGGCCCTTTCAAGTCCTCATGTTGCTGTTAGGGGTTCAGTGTCTTGCTCAAGGACACTTCGACTCTCTCTGGTGGATCGACCCCCGAAACCTTCCTGAGCCCCTATTTCAGTTTTTAAATCAGCCAAAACCCATATTCTTGTCTGGTAATTGTACCCATTCACTGTCGTCGTATCACGATGGAGACTGATACTGCAACATAATGACATAAGCAATGATAGTGGACTTTATCCGTACTGTCCCACTCTATATATTTACTATATATACTGACAAACCTGTAATGAGCAAAGAAGTCCAGGACAAGAAATTATTTTGCTTCTACGCCTCCAGAACAATGAGCCAACAGACATAAAAGTAAAGAATGGAAGTGAAAACACAGTTAACCAAAGTTCACATCTTGATTCTTGGGTTAAGTGCTTCTCTTCTCCCCATTCCCCCTCTACCATGGATGCTACAGTTAAGGAGAAACTCATTGAAATTCAACTTGATTAATTGATTAAGCCACTTTAACATTTTATCTTAATAGACTGCAGCTAAGTCCCAGTTTGAATTGAATCAACAGTTGTAAGAAGAGTCAGGAATCTACTCACTGAGGCTGAGTGCAGTCCTGAAGGTTGCACATTCTGCGGATGGGTTTTGGCTTCTTGCTGGCGTCGCAGTATCCTCGATGGAGCATCTTGGTGTCTCCTTTCTTTCGACATCCGTACTTGGTGTACTGAAACCCTGTGACAGAAGTGAAGCTTTTTATATTGTAATCTTTGTGTAATCCATAAAAAAAGAACAACAAAATCTAACTGAACCAATACTAAGTCACTGGGGCTGAACCATCTGACCTCATTAGCTCGCACTGAAAGCAGAGGATCTGGTCATCTGGTGAAAGGCTGAACCTGTACAAACTCATCCAGCAAGCTGCTGCACTGACTTATCAAATACATTAAACACATTTCTGATGTGTGGATGCTGTATTTCTACAGATAAAATAATTGTCACTTTCAGAATTGTGAGACCCTTCTCAAATCTGTCCTCAGTCCTCAGACTTGTGGATCCTTCCTGGATTCTACTTCCTCGTCTTCCTGGTACCTAAAACAACCTGTGATGCTTAAAACCAGGATCTCACTGATACAACAAGGAGCAGAGAATATAATATACAGACAATCATAATGGAAAAGTAGAAAGAAATTATTCCTGTCTATTCTTTTCTAATTTGATGGTAATATATCCATTACCTCCGGCACAAGGCTTGGAACACGGGGACCAGCTCTTCAGAGCCCACTCGTATGTGTCCTCCTGGATCACATTATTGTTGTTGACAGGAACTGAATCTTCATGGATGATGTACTTGTACATCAAAGTGGACCGTGTTTCATTGTCTTTGGGAATAATCTGCAAAACACAGGAAGAAAATAATAAAGAAAACACAGTACTGTGACAGAAACATCCCCGATGCAGCGTATTTGCATTAAAATACTCAGTAAGTGCAATTAATGCAAATAACCTCAAGAGACAGGATCAAGAGACAGGAGAAAACCTGCCCTGGCTTTTTCCATGAACACGACTCCAGACTGGACAGGCAATTATCAGACAATAGGTGAGTTCATGCACAAGACGAGGCTGAGGACACTGTGAACTACAGAAATGTCCTCTTCCTGATCTCACCTGCTGTTTCTGAGCTTACGTTTAGTTAACAGAGGGGATCTATACATCTATATATCTCTATATCTATATATCTTTATATCTGTATGTCTTTATATCCCTTTTTTACTTTATATCTATATATTTTCATATGTTTATACCTATATATCTATACGTCTTTATATCTATATAGACTTGGTCAATGGTTTTTGAAGTTAAAGATGCATATTGATGAGATGATAGCAGCTTGAATATGAATATGTTGATTGACCCTCTGAGACAGATCTGCTTTGTACCGTTAGTTTGTGTTTATCCTTCACTGCCAGAGTGAATACATATCTGAATGATTCAGTAGAACAAAACTCTTTTTCCCCACAAGACTGCACCTCCATTTTTTAAAAATGACTGTCCTGCTCCTCTTCTCATAATATTGTTTTTCAGAAAAGGATTCAATGAGTGTGAAACAAAAGTCTGTCCATGTAATTATTACCAAGTCCAAATACGGAGACTTCAGCTCCCGCACAGACACCAATTTAGAAAATCTTACTGATGTGACTTGAAATAAGACTGAAAATGTATTAAAGACACAACACAAAAACAAAAGAATAATCCTATTGAAGCTACAACTGTATCATTTAATTGCTTCTTTAGCATAACTGAAAAAACCTTTTAAGTTTGCACTTATCAGATCAAAATGATCTCATGACAGAAACAGATTTGTTTCACTATATCGTTCTAATTTGCCAGTTTTCTCTGTCTGCTGCTGGCTTTGGTTTTATTAGGAACGGTAGTCTGAACCTGAGGGAACGCTGCTTTGAATCCTGTAGGAGAAGACAGAGGAACTGCTTTTTAAAACTGGCTTAATGTGAAAATCTGGTTCTCCCGGGACGACTGAAGGACAGTAGAGCCCTTTTCAGACAGTTTGTGTCTGTCATGTAAACACATTGTTATTCAGAGCCACTGCTGGAGGTAAAAGTAATTAAGTCATTAAGATGTAATGATATGGAGGAAGAAGAGTGTTTTTTGTTTTCTCACTGGCTGATGGATTTGAAATCTTATTTTGCCACTTTGCCAGCATGACACCTCTCTGTGGTGTCCAAACACGACCTCCAACTGAACCTTTTCAAGTGAGAGAGTCTTATAAATAAGTGTGTGCATGCTCGCACTCCTACTTATACCATATCAATATTTCATTCATTCAAATCTAATAGAGAGTGATAGGAAAGGAGAAGAATGGGGAGTGGGGGGATGAACTGGATGGTTGCCCGGATTCTTTTATACAGTGCTGATTGTCCAGCAAATCGCTTTTTAAATGGATTCAGATAGAAGCATTTTGGTAGAGAAGGATGTGTTATTACCAGAACCACCACGGGGTCATGCAGAGGGCCGTCAGTGTGCAGCGTCTCCACGTCCTCCTCCAGGATGTAGTGCCACTCCACGCCCAAGTCAATGAAGCTTCTGGACTTGACCTCCTCTCCTTTCCCGTTGAGGATGTAATGACCCGTTGCCTGGTTCTTGATTGCTGTAATCAGTCATTTGTTATGAGCCGCTGACAAAGTTTAAATGGTTTTAGTCTATCAATTACAGAAGTTCTGAATTATACACTGAGAGCTGAAAGCTCATATTGTGCGCTCAAAGGGTGATTCATTGAATCTTTCTAACCTCTGGCACTCGCTGGGAACGATTTCTGATTCATTCCCTAATTTATACAAAACAAGCTGCCAAATTTCTTATAATAAAACCTGTCAGAAGTGACAGCCTGAAATGGAAGTCTGGGCATGTTTATCAGCTGCTCAAAATTCATCTGCTGCATTTAAATGCATCTCATGGGACAAAACGAGTTACTAAAACGACAGAAACAATGACAGATTATCTCCTCTGGAGCTCCAGTCTGACACTGAGGGACAGCGTCATCTTTACAAGTCACAAGTCTGTTTTTATTTCATGTCCTGCAGGTTCATTTACAAGCAAACGTGACTCTAACCTCCAGCTAATGCAGCCAGCAGCGCCGCCCACCACTAAAGTACGTCTGCTCAGTGTTATTCTACTGATTTACTTTCATACAGTATGAGTTGATCGTTTATCGGCAAGGTTGTTAAATATCATATTTATTCTTGTTTGGGGAGTTTGTTGACATGACCCATCGATAATTATCTTATATTTTCATATTATATATATATATAATATAATATATATATATATATATATATATTCTATATATATAAAGATAAGGAACTTTTAGAATTCATTTAGCTTTTTTTGAAGCATTATTTAGCATTATATATGTTATAGACATTTATATTTGTGTCTTGTGGATTCTTTCTCTGTACTGAATAAAAGATGTTTCTATTTTAATTTTTGTCCAGATTTTCTTCTGGTTTCTTGATGACACGACCTTGAGCTTGAGTTTGTAGCACCAGTCCTAGTTAATCTAAATACCAGTTAGACTGACAGTTATGAGTGTGCAGCTTTCCCTTAATCAGCCTTTACAAACAGTTACTACTGTGATACACTGATACACTGTGTGTACTGAATGAAACAATAATTGGAAGCATTAACTGTTGGTTTTTGTCACCCTGTGTTAGTCTGGAGCTCCAGGAAATAGGTGAGACAGGAGAGAGATCAGAGGAAGCAAAGTCCCAGTGTGTTTGCCTTTAATAGCTCTAACTGAAGCTTGTACATGTGTCGTATTTACTGGGTCAGCCCTGCCACACTTCATATGAAATACTGACAGAACTGCAGAACTAACAGCAGGAAATCTGGAAATGATCCATCAACACGTGTCATTTCACAGATAATGACAGCGACAGGAAGGATGGAGGCTGCAGCACAGCAAAACAGACCGGCTTCATTAAAGCCGGATGAAAAGTTTATTAAACCTATTTAACTGGTCTAATTGGTTTTCATCACTCTTACTTTCACAGTGGAGACTTTTGTTTGACTTGTGGTAATATTCATCAGACCGGAGCCCCTAACAGAGGACGTACAGCTGATCCATCCAGCTCTAACCCGAGAGAGCGCTGTTCGTTTCCCATTTCAACCCGAACCAAGCGATTGATACTGTAACCATGACGATGAAGCTCCACTGACCTTAACAAAGTCCTCGTTTGAACCCAAACCAGGATCTTTGTCTTTAAACCTGAGCACGTCGATTTAGTACCTGAACCTGACCAAACCTCAACCCTCCTGTTGTCACATGATGAAGCAGATTTGGAGCATCAGGAAACACTTCTCTGTGTGCTTCTACAGGACGGGACACTTTATCGTTTAACTGTCCAAAAGGTTAAGCTTTTTTAAAGTAATTTAGGAGGGATTAAAAGTCCATTCAAGGGTGAGCTTATTATAATTATCTCAATTTCCTTACATGATATTGAAGCAAACTAGTTTGTACAGAAAAGTTATTGACGAATATTCTTAAACTCGAAATAGCTGTCAACAATAAGTGTAACAACAGGCTGTGGGGTTTTGTGAATTAGGTGACAAATATGATTATTATTGCCTCTAAAGTGCTTTAATGTCACAGGAAAGTACGCAGTTCAACTAAAGACTGCATGCATAAAAGGACATAAATAGTCAAAAGCCTGTTGAAGCCTGTGACAGCATCATCCCAATCAGCGGCGGTCAACACCTGTACAAGGGCTTTGAAACGCGTCACACTGGACCTAAAGTTGGTTTATGCATACAAGACAAAAGGAAGGTGACTGTCCCTTTAACAGTGGATCAATAAAGGTTGTGACAGAGCGGAGCTACAGGACGGAGGTTCTACAGCCGAGCACGACGTCGTGTTAGTATGGTACCATCAACTGCATATATACATATACATATATACATATACATACACATACATACATGTACATATATACACACACACACACATATACATACATGTACATATATACACACACACATATACATATACATATATACACATACATACACATACACACACACACACACATATATAAAGACCCTTTCACAGGGTTCTCGTTGTAAAACAGGTAAACTTACAAAGTTAGCAGTTATTAACTGTTAGTGGTCGACGGCAACTTCTGTATGAAATCAAAAAGCCATTTATAAAAAAAAAGGTTAATTACAAACTGCATTATGTGCCGTGTGACAACAGAAATCTAATAAAGAAGCTTTTAAAAGTGTTTAAGGGCTCATGGACGGCAACCTTGAGTTCAGATCATTTCACATCATTTCACAGATCTGCAGACTTCACATCAACATCCAGTTGGTTTATTGCAAAATAAGAACCGGCCAATCCGGGGGAGTGTTTCTCTGAGGACGACGGGGCTTCGTACATTTCTAGACGTTTATTATTGATTCAGAAGAATATCAGCCGGCTGTTCCTGCTCTTTTTAAACATATCTCCTCTTTGATGAATGAACTCCTTCACTGTTTATTATTATTAAGTCCTTTCAAGCTTGTTCCTTAAATGCTTTCAAGAAAAGTTTAACTGTGTGTGAATATCCTCAGTTTATTTTGATCTTTGAGTTTAGTTCTTTACTTCTGTCTTTATCTCAGGACAGGAGTGTCAGATAAACAAGATAAGCATAAATCTTAATGTTCCAGAGCTCTATGAAACACAGGCCTCTGGCTGCAGAGATCCATGCGACCTGTTTCACTGCTGAATTAATCAGGCTTTCCTCTGCCTACTCACAACAAAAGAGATTAGCCACCTCTTTCATGCCTTCAATCATCTGTCTGACAGTCTTTACAGGGGTCCTGCACTTGTTTTTCCAGGGAATAAATTACTGTTGTCTATTTTTTCAAGTTCATACATGTTCGTACACTGATGTGCTCACTTAACAGGTTGTTACACGTTAACTTTGAAGGTCTGATTCCTTATACCTTAAATAATGACTTTATTAAGATTTACATGAAAAACGACTGTTAGGGTGGTTAGAGGAACCAATGTGGACGGTCTGTAGCAAACAGGAAGTGAACAGCGGTCGACCATGTAAAAGGGGAGCGTGTTTCCTGCCTGCTGACCACTACCGGCTGTACGAACTATCACCGTGTTACCTGTTAGACCACACCGCTCTGGGCTTCACAATGTTGTTTAATGAGTTTTCACTTAAAGTAACAATCTCCAAAATCTTTGTTTCATTCTCTTTGGCGGCACCTATGACGATAAACGGTAACTGCGGGTGTGTTTGAGGTTCATCGATCTTTCCTTTTGTTGTTGGCTCATAGTAACTGTTGACACACAGCGCTATCAGAGACCGGAAGAACAGCAACCGCAAGAGTGAGCCTCTGTCTTTAGCTCCGCCTACCCTCTCTGGTGGACCAACAACTGCTGGCGGATGGAAAACGCATCACTAACTGGGCGGCGCTCGCGATCTCCCCCGGGAATGTCGTCACCAACACTCAGGTGGTAATTTGATTACGTGATCGTCCTCCTGCCAGACATTCGGAACAGAACTGTAATACAGAAACTGAGAAGTCATTTATATTGACGGGATCCTGGAAATCTGGTCGACTACAAGTTACGTTTGCATGAAAGTTCACCATGGACATAACGGAGGTCAGTTCTCTACAAGTCTATGTCACTATGAATGTGAAGATATTTCATACTGACTTATTCCACGTTTCTATTATCCTGGTCATAAATAATGCTGAATCCTTCTGAATTCACCTCAACTTAATCCAGAAAAGGGAAATGCTAAAAAAAACATTTGTGCAGTAGAGAGAGACCCCAGTGACCCAGAAACCTCTCTTTAATAGACTGATGAATAATGAACGAGCAACATGAAGACTAATTTTCTCAGTCTCGGAGGTGACGAGGAATAAATTATGCAAAGCCTGTTATCTGTGATTTTACAGTATATGTTCCCATTCGTCTCCCAGGGAAACATAGGGAGGATGGCCATGAGCTACTTTTAGACATCCTCTGATTTCATTCATGTGTTCGTGTTAGGAAGTCACACTTACCAAGAATTTGAGGGGAGGCCTCATGTTCTTGGATGATCACATGTCTAGCTCCGGGAGGAATGAGGAACATCTTAAGGTAACCTTTGCCAAGTTTGTAGCAGCAGAAGCGGGGGGGGGGGGGGGGGGGGGGTTAGGTTGGATAAGACAGAAACAGGTAAGTTAAGCAGATACAGAAACAATGTGAGTGTTTGCAGAGGTGGACATCACACACATTTCAGAAGTTCTCTTCACTTTGCTCTACAAGGATAAAAAAAAAAGCAGAGCAAAGACTAAATGTCTACTTTCCTCCTCTGTAGGAGCCTGCAGGTAAAACTCTGATTGAAACTGGCAGTTCATTCACATCCATCTGTTGCATCAAAGGAAAGAAGCAGTGTATCCTGCTATTATACCACTTAAATGAACTGCAACTCCCCTTGTGTTCATATTGATGATGTGCAGACAGGATGTGAATAAAACCAGCCATGTTTCAATAAAGGACGAGTAGCAGCTTTCCAGACTACAGGGCAGCAAAGTGGCCTTCTGTCAGGATGTCCACCGCTTACAAACCTACCGTGACTTACCAAGTACATTTCTAGAGTCTTCAGTTTCATTTAAAAACACATTTCGAGCTCCTTTGGGTAGAGAGAAGGCTCCTCTGGTCTTCCCTTCAAAATGAAATGAATCAGTTAGTTAGTCCTGCAGTGTCCTCTGCTCTCCATCTCACCGTTTCTCTGCAACAACATCACCTACAGTGGAGGCATATTAGCACAGCAGGACCAGAGGAATTCCCACCACACCAGGAGGCAGAATATTGTTGCTGGCAGGCCTGAACTGCAGCGGTGTAATTACTGGCCCTCAGATTTGACAGGCAGGCACAGCGGTGTCGCTGAGGTCATTATGAATCCAACTGGCACACCTTCGGTTACAACAGGTGGCGGAGCGGCCGGCGCTCACTCTACACTTTATCAAAGACATAAATTGTAAACTTTAGTAGATGGAAAAAGACGCGACCTGATTCTGGCAGCCACAAGCCACTGGATAGAAATTGCAGTTTGATTAGAGTGGACTGGTTGTCTAAAAGGCCTCTGGGTGTGGATGCTTGGGCTGGACCGAGCATCAGCACGTCAGCTGAGGTTCAATCAATCAGACTGTAAAGGGCCAAACAATCCCACACTGTGATGACATTTTTATCTGCACAAAGACTTCGTTAGTTTGTTAGACTGTTGAAGCGACTGCTCCATTAAAAGAGCACACACATGAGAACGAACTCGACTGGATAATGAACCTGCAACAGTCAGGACAGTCGACCTAAACGGACACTTGATTAGTAACAAGGAGCAGAAGGAACCGCAGCTGATATCACTCATGTCTCTACCGTGTTAGGCTTCTATCTGAGCTACAAGCTGGACAGAAAATGCAGGGAAAGACGGCTGTGAGGGATTCAGTAACACTGGATACTTGCATATTGTGTTTTCCAACAAAGGGGTTTCTTTTTGGGCTCTCTTGCTTAACTGTTTCCCTGTTAAGAAACGTGAGTGGTTAAATGAGAGCAAGATGTTAAAAAGGAATGATCACAGTTTCAACAAAGCACATCCTGAAATGGTTTGATGAAGCCGTCGTGTTTATTTTCACTTTTCTCTGAAGCTCTCTGCTGAGGACTGGACTTCAGACGGCTTCATGAAACCCTTTCAGCTGCTCATCACTGACTTTTCTCTTCATGCTGGAGGTTAACATGGAGACACGTTTCAAAAAGGAAATTAACCGTTTATTCATTCAGCTCCACACTTTAGAGTATTTAGAGTTTTATATTAGCAGGCAAACATCAGTGGACCAAGGTGTGTGTGTGTCAGAGTGTGTGTGTGTGTGTGTGTGTGTGTGTGTGTGTGTGTGTGTGTGTGTGTGTGTGCCCTGTGTAGCTGCAGAGGGGAGATAACCTGAGGAAAGCAGCTTGAATAGAAGAGGTTGGTATAAAGGAAAAGCTGTCTGTTAATGGACTGGCAAATTTGATTAGAAACCCAAACTAACTAAATGAATTAATAAATAAAGGAGGGCTTGATTATTTCTCTGCTAATTAATAAGGTGTTTAATCCAAAAACCCCTGTGTCACCCGGCTGTGACAGCTGACACTCAACATGTCACTCTGCACCCCCCCATGGACTCACGCCATCGTATGAAAATGACAAAGAGATCAACAGGAAGTCGACACAATCATAAACACCTCCAAGCTCTCATACAATTCAGTACATGTTACATTTAAAAACTCAATAGTATTACTAACAGACTTTTATCAAATCTCTGGAATAACTTGAATAATATGATATCTGTGGCCACTTACTCCACAGTCTGTACAAATCATCCTGCTCTACGCTTCCATTAGTCAGGTTGACGGTAAAACTTTTAGTCTCAAACGTGTGAAACGTCATGGACAGGTCTCACGTTGTCAGTAACAATGAGCAGAAGTTACAACTGAAGCTCCGAAAGAAATCCTGGGACTGGACTTTGGTTTTTTTACTTTTTTTGGACAAACTACTATTTCCAAGGTCCAGAATGATCGTTCAAGCTCAACTAAAACCTGCTTAGAGTTGGTCTACAGTAAGGAATCCGAACATAGCTTTAAGAGCATGAAGTTACATGCAGGCTTCCAACTTCAGTTCAAGCTGCCACCGCTCAGACAAACTTTACAGTACAGCTCACACTCAACATTACTGATGCTGTCTTATTTAACTGAATCGTACACAGGTGTAGTCTGTCGCATCCACTTCCTGAATGCTGCAAAGCAGTGACGTTAATGTAAATATGGAAAGCTCATTAGCAGAAATCAGGACCAACGTGTTCATGGGGTTATTATCGTATTTGTGCCCAACTGTAAGAGCTGCCTGCACATCACTGAGCTTCCTGCTCGACTCCACACAAACCTGAGATGTGGAATCTGGAGAGACCCTTTCCTCTTCCTTTCTACATTAAGTGCAGTTCTCACTGAATCAAAATTAGTCCTCTGCAAGTGGGGGGTGCTTTTGGTCCACTTCAGTCTCTGGATTACCCTCTTCTTTTCTCAGAAATCACACTTTGTTAGTCAAGTACACTTTCAGGTGTTAAAGGAAGTTAAACAAGAGCCAGTAAATATCCCAGAGAAGGATTAAAAGAGATGATAATGGTTCAATCTGATTGGCTGATTGGCCAAGATCTATTTTTAAGCACCAGCCCTTTGCTTTTTTAATCAGTGCTTAAAGGACTGCACTGCTCATTCTTTTTTTTATTCAAACCAGGACTTTTAAATCTCAAGCCTATATTTTATGCAGTCTGAGCATTTATTGCCCAGACTGATGTGGAGTGTGCACCACATGTAGAGGAACGAGGGTGAGTTCATTAAAGAAAGGAAAGCAGTTACATTAAAGGGGACATATGGTTGGAATTTGAGAGATTTGAAAGAGTCAGAATGAATAAATGTAAATGTAAATATCGGCATGCTGGATTGTGACAAAGCTTTCCTTTCTTCTTATATTGGCCTTAATAAATAATTAAAGTAATGATATAATTATGATTGCAAAACAACAGTGAAGTATGTATATGACTTATTAAAGTTAATCATTCACTCATAGTGTATCATGAATTATAAACATTCATTATTAATGAAAATCTGCATCCATGAACATACAGGAGTTGGGAACACATGCAGGGAAAGAATTAGGAGAAATTATTCATATAAAAAAATTTGAAAAATGAAAATTTGATTAAAAAGAATTCTGCCTGCAGACATTTTGTTATTCGTGGTTCCAAGAGTTCTTACCAGCTTTCTTTGGTGTTCGGGTGAAGGTTCCTTTAACGGTGCGGCAGTGAGAGTTGTCCCCACCACAAACGCCACATTTATCCTCAACCTTTACAGAACCGATCTCTCTGTCGCAGCCGACTTTCTGGACAGCAAGAAAACAACCAGACGGATGAGCTGAGATTCTCTTTGGTCTCCGAACTGTACAACCTGTCACATGTTTTCACCACGGCTTCATCCACTATCAGACCATCAGAGTCAGAGTCAGAGTCAGAGGAGTCAGAGTCAGAAGAGTCACCGAGGAGTCAGAGTCAGAAGAGTCACCGAGGAGTCAGAAGAGTCTGCACAGAGTCACAGAGGAGTCAGAGTCAGAGGAGTTAGAGTCAGAAGAGTCACCGAGGAGTCAGAGTCAGAGGAGTTAGAGTCAGAAGAGTCACCGAGGAGTCAGAGTCAGAGGAGTTAGAGTCAGAAGAGTCTGCACGGAGTCACAGAGGAGTCAGAGTCAGAGGAGTTAGAGTCAGAAGAGTCTGCACGGAGTCACCGAGGAGTCAGAGTCAGAAGAGTTAGAGTCAGAAGAGTCTGCACGAAGTCACAGAGGAGTCAGAGTCAGAAGAGTTAGAGTCAGAAGAGTCTGCACAGAGTCACAGAGGAGTCAGAGTCAGAAGAGTTAGAGTCAGAAGAGTCTGCACGGAGTCACCGAGGAGTCAGAGTCAGAAGAGTTAGAGTCAGAAGAGTCTGCACGGAGTCACAGAGGAGTCAGAGTCAGAAGAGTTAGAGTCAGAAGAGTCTGCACAGAGTCACAGAGGAGTCAGAGTCAGAAGAGTTAGAGTCAGAAGAGTCTGCACGGAGTCACAGAGGAGTCAGAGTCAGAAGAGTTAGAGTCAGAAGAGTCTGCACGGAGTCACAGAGGAGTCAGAGTCAGAGGAGTTAGAGTCTGCGAGGAGTCAGAGGTAGAGAAGTCAGAGTCAGTGGAGTCGATTTACTGCTGTTAGTTGCCAAATTCTTGTAGCTGTGGCATATTTCACCTACTCCTTGAACACACTGTGGAATAGCAGCTGAAGTTACATGAAAATGTATCTACTTAGGTACTAATGTATACACTGACACTCTGCTTTAATTCATTTTTTCTGTCGGGGGAACATTTTGGGACACATTGTTAGTAATTACAATAAAAAAATTATTATAAAACTTAATGTGTAATAGTGTTGCTTCGAAAACAGCAGTTAGCGAGCACTCAGCATTTGACAGTACAGTATGTTCAAAGTTGAACCTGATACTGATTATGCAGTTTACCAACATCGACCTGTGCAATTTAATGAAGCCCTTCAAAGCTTTCAAAATGATGTGGCCGCTCATGTGCGTCTTTACCAAATGCAGCTTTTATAACATGTCAAAATAATGCAGTTCAAACACGTCCTTACCACACATTCTCCACGCACGCAGATACTGTAGGCATCTTTGTAGGAGCATCGTGTCCCATCATGCACCAGCTGCTTCATGTACGCCACGTCTCCCATCTCCTTTGACTGGCAGTACAAGTGGCATCTCTTGTTGGCTACAAGACAGAAGATTATTTGATTATTATAGAATTATTAGGTAGGAAATCCAATTTGGAAACAAAAGAATAGATTTGTTTAAATGTCATAGATTATTAATGTGATGTTTTCCATCATATGTGCTTCTTTTCATACATCTCATGTAACATTTAAAGATTATTTTATTTTTAATTGGCAGCTACTAGAATTACTTACATTTTTTATCTTTTTGCCCAAAAAAGTGGACACACTTTTGCACTGCTGTTGCTGCAGAGATTACAATAACCAGCGTCGAATTAACACCCAACAACACGCCAAATGAATTTTCATTTATGTATCCTTAACACAGCAAACTAGGCCCAAAAGTGTTGGGTACAGTAGAAATTAAAGTGTGTAATGATTCATTCAGGTATAGACCCTTCAGTTGTTGCTGGGACTCGTGTCATACCTTTAAGAGAGCCACAACACAATGGTGCATTGCAAGGACAGGAGGAGAAGTAAGAAAAGAATACGACAAGAAAATACAGCAACACACATTCAGGCAGCTGAACTTTGTCTTGTTTAAGCCTGCAGATATTTTGAAATCTTTGTAAAACATGTTAGCTCTTATACCCCATCCATGTTACGGTGAAATAGTGACTCATCTTGTCCATGGGACAAATCACTGAACTATTATTTGTTGCATTATACTAGAACAACCTGTTTTTAAATTGAAATTCAAAGTGCAAAAAGTCTATTTGCCACAAACTACTGTAGGGGAATAGATTGGGATATAAAAGTTTAAAAGCCTTGTGTTCATGGGAAAAATACCTTTGTTTTGTGTTGCTATTAGAAGAGTGTAGACGGTGTTATCACTGTGGGAGCTTAGTGTTTGCAGCAATCAGTCTAAAATAAGCATGAGAAAGGAAACTCTTTGTAATGAGAAGAACTGAACCGATGCACGGGGTATGGAGGGTTTTTTCATGTTTCATTTGCTCTGGCAGATTCGTCTGGCTCCTCTTCCATTCAAACTGATTTCTCTGCCGATTTATCGGACGAACCAATCACAAGCGTTTATCTAGTATGAGTTGGGTTTAATACGATGACTGACAGAGACGAGTGCTGT
The DNA here is from genome assembly GCA_031216445.1 of Lateolabrax maculatus. Lineage (NCBI taxonomy): Eukaryota > Metazoa > Chordata > Actinopteri > Acropomatiformes > Lateolabracidae > Lateolabrax > Lateolabrax maculatus. Next base: position 455,258 of record CM062217.1, on the reverse strand, counting down.
TCAGGTATCATTGTAAATATCCAAGGAGCCGCTGCCGATACGGAGCGTTCTCCAGCTGGTTACAGCGGCAGTATTAAACAAACTGGACGGTAAATTTTCTTTAAAAGAAGAAAAAACAACTGCACTTAAACTTTATGTTGATAAGAAATATGTGTAGCCTTACTTCTGACAGGACGTACCGTCCAGCAGGACGGCGTTACGTTGCTCTGATTGGTTGTCTCCACCCGTCGATAACGCCTCTTGGAAATCAAAAATGAACTCAGAGGTTCCAGACTAATACGCATTTGTGAACAAGTCTGGCGATGCCAGGCTAGGATAATGTTGGAAGACAGAACAACTCAGAAATTGCAGATTTCACAGTAAAACTCCTCTCTAATGTACTCTTATGTATTCAGAGAGACATTGATTTTTGACTTTTATTAAAAGGACCTACAGTTAAAGCAGAATGTTTCTACAACACTACAGTATAATAAAAAAAATGTGTGATTATTCATATGTGAGTGGTCCCAACCCCTTAAATATTGTTCTCATCTACAAACTATTGACGAATCCCACTGAAGTTACTAAAATGCAACTATTAAGCCCTGACATTTGCCTCTGTACTTGTTCTGTTATATCTTAGTGCCGCATTCGACACCATTGACCATCAGATCCTATTACAGAGACTGGAGCATTTGATTGGCGTCAAAGGACCCGCACTGAGCTGGTTTCAGTCGTATTTATCAGATAGATTTCAGTTTGTCCATGTAAATGATGAATCCTCCGTGCACACCAAAGTTAGTCACGGAGTTCCACAAGGTTCAGTGCTCGGTCCACTTTTATTCACCTTGTATATGCTTCCTTTAGGCAATATTATTAGAAAACACTCCATAAACTTTCACTGCTATGCAGATGATACTCAATTATACTTATCAATAAAGCCAGATGAAACCGATCACTTAGTCAAACTTCAGGCATTAAGGACATAAAAAACTGGATGACCTGCAATTTTCTGCTGTTAAACTCAGACAAAACTGAAGTTATTGTTCTGGGTCCTAAACACCTGCGAGACGCACTATGTATAGATATAGTTACTCTAGATGGCATTGCCCTGGCCTCTAGCACCACTGTTAGGAATCTAAGAGAGTAACCTTTGGTCAGGATGTCCTTTAACTCCCTTATAAAACAGACTTCAAGGACTGCCTTCTTCCATCTATGTAACATTGTAAAAATAGGGACACATCCTGTCTTAAAAAGACGCAGAAAAATTAGTTTGATTATTATGTTGACTGTCCTCCCCCTCTCTCCCCCCTCTCCCCCTCTCTCCCCCCCTTTCAACCCGACTGGGTGGAGGCAGATGTCCGCCCACCCAGAGCCTGGTTCTGCTCCAGGTTTCTACCTGTTAAAGGGAGTTTTTCCTTCCACTGTCACCAAGTGCTGCTCATGGTGGAACTGTTGGGTCTGTAAATAATATTTTAAGAGCCGGTCTGGACCTGCTGTATGTATGTATGCCCTGCGGTCTTTATCTGCAGGTCTACTGGCACTACCAGCCGTCAACCTCAACACAGTCGGTGCCAGGACCTTCTCCTGTACTAATCCCTTCCCCCTCTCATCCGTATACTGAATTCCACTACAGAACTCCAAACTGCTCTTCAAAACCATCTTTTTAAACTTGTTTACTCACTTTAACTACATCTAATGCATTAAATCATTTTAACTTATTGCCCAGCTTTGCTCTGGTGTTTGAATGTACTGATGTCTTACTATTGTTGTTTTATTATCGCTGTTGCTTCCAATGTTTTAATAATATGTTTATTGTGTTTTACCACAGATTTTATATGATGGAAGGTGAGCTTGAGTGCCATGAAAGTCGCCATACATAAAATGTATTATTATTATTATTATTATTACATGAAAAGTGTCTTGAGAGAAAAGTGTCTTGAGATGATTTGGCGCTATACAAATAAAACTGACTTGACATTACCGGGACGCACACTCTTAAAGACTATAGGAACCTGTATAAAACACATGGACTTTTTTACTGTACCCTTTTGTCAAGTTGTACTACACTCTTATCTGTAAGCTTTTTACCTTCCACAGAACAATGGGTTCCCACCTCACCGACTTCTTTTCTGCATGACTGACCTTCAAAACCCAGATCAATTCAGGTGCTACAGGTGGCAGCTTCATGAAGCGAAGTCGGATAATAGCAATGTCTGATAAAGAGCAAAGATTGAAATAGGACACAGGGTTTGTATCCATTATCTTTGCAGAAAGGGCACAATTTGAGCTTGGATGGTTTTAAAGTCTGCATACTGGCACAGTGACGGCAGACCAAACAAAGGAAGAGAGTACAAAAACTGAAAACAACAAAACCAGACACAAAACACACAGAAAATGTTCCCGTTGCACAAAAGAGTGCGGTCAGTATGTCGAAAACTGTTTTGAATCTACGATGCCTCAGCTCTGGCTGTGAGAATCCAGATCACCTCGTCGACTTTCATTGTTCTTTTGGCTTAAAAAAGAACACACCATCCTCACACTGGAACAAAACAATCTGTTGACATTTTTCTGGCTTACCGTCGGGATGCTCGTAGGGCAGCCAATGGTGTTTGGCATTTTGGAACTCAAAGTGGGAGTTGCGGAGCTGGCACTGCTGGCCTCGGAAATCTTCAAAGTGCTTAGGGCAGTCATCAGTGTTGCACAGCTGATACTCGTAGTTTACTCCTGGGCAGTCCTGGCCACCGTTGGAGGGTCTGTGGGTAGGAAACATGAGCATCAGAGAAACTGATCAGACAGTCAGCATGTCTTTGAAACCAAGAATGTGAAAACAAATCCTGCTCGAAAACCGCTGCACAGCCTCGGGTTATTTTTAACATTACACCTGCAGTTTGGTGTAATGAGTCGGCCTGTTTCGGGCCGAGAACAGATCAAAATGCTGTTTGTCGTGGCTTACAAAGGCATGTAACTGACCATACCTCCACCATACATTGATATTACCTACATATGTAGTGATTCATTTACTATATGTCCTTTTCTACGAGGTGTTTGCTTTATTTATTTCATATCTTCATGTGTAATGAATAATGCTCGACCAGCATGGGTTTTGAGGGTTTAACTACAATACCTAAATCTGACCATTAAGAATGAAAATATTTTCCTTTGTAAAGCTATTTGGACAAGAAAGAGCATTAAAGGGGAAACCCACTGATTTTAAAGTAGCATAAAGCCTTTTTGTGGCTCCAGAGCGATCTGCACAAAGTCAGGGGACAGTCGTTCCTCTCACGACCGCAGCAGGACGCTTAACGTGGGTAATTTCAGGTATTTGAACCAACAACCAATGCTGTCTTTTGTCTGGTGAGGAGAGCCTCATTAAAACCCACACTATGAATCCCTAACTCAGCATTAGGCAGGATTAATTCAAGGTTATACACAAGGACATCTAGAAAGCAAAATTATCCATATAACTTCCAAGTAGAATGAGCATCCTCCATTACTTCTACCTTTAGGTTTGACAATCATTCACGAGGCCTCACACAATCAAATCATGTTATTATTTCTTTCACCACTTACGCTGGGTTGTTGCACTGACGTGTCCGGAAGCGAACTCCAGTTCCACAGGAGCGCGAGCAGGAGCCATATTTGCTCCAGGAGCCCCAGGCGCCATCTTGCCTGACCTGATTAGGATTTTTCCACATGCAGTGACCTTTGTAGCACCACTACACAGGACGACAGGGTTGAAGAGAGAGGAGAGAGAAAAAGTAAGCCACTCATAAAAGCCTCCTCTCTATGTGCTTCTGATCTGAGGCTGGTTTAAGATTTCGCCTTCCTTAGTTGTACTAATTTTCCTTTTACATAATACAATGACAGACAACAGTTTGGTGGTGGTGGTGGTGGTGGGGGTAATCCATGTAATGTTGATGTTGACTTACTTGTAATGAAACAAAGGTTTTTCATGTGTTTTGAAACGTGTCAGTTGTAATTAACCTGCCGAGGCACTCTTTTGGGTGTCCACATACTTTTGGCCATGTAGTGCCATGTAATAGACTTACTTTTCCAAGAGCGCACTCCGTCCCGTCGAGAGGTGGCCCCTTCTTGGTTTTGCAGAAGTAAGGGTTGTCTGGGTGACTGCACCACAGCTGCTTACATGGGTCAAATGTGCGAAACTGAAACACAGAAAATAGGAAAATCACGTGTGAAGGTACGTGAGTTGGCGTATTGTACATACACAAACAGGTGAAACCTAGCTTCACTGCTCACATTGTGATGGATAAAAGGCAGAAATGGACTCAGACTGTCTCTGAGACGTTGTGAAGTCTGATAGGAGAGGCGGTTTCACCGACAAAAGGCTACAAGTGTTGTGAGCTCCACTATCAGAGGCACTAAAGCTGAGTGGATTATTAAGGTTTTCTTTTGGAACAGTATTTTGTTAACCTCCTCTTCAGGGAAGGTGTGTTTTTTCCAGGATTAGAACAGATCATCACACTGATTTCAGAGATCTCAACAATGAGACAGGATTATACCAAGAGGTTTCATGAACAACATGAACCCTTAAATCTCCTCTAGTGTTTGTTGTTTCTGGGAAAGCCCAGTTTCTCCTCCGCTTCATGTTAGTCTTCCACTAAATTTCTTTCCATCTGCAGTCAAATGCTACCATGACACCAGTTCCTACTAACGAATGAAGGGTCGCCTGTTGGTGTCCAGTTGACCCAGACAGGTCAAAGTTCAGAACCACTTCCTCTGTCATCTCATTTATCAGGACTTGATAGAAAGAACATTTAAGTCCTGCAGAGATTAATAAACTCTCTGAACATGTCTGCCGCTCCTTCTCCCCTTTTGTTCAGTTGCCCGGGCAAGCGGCTCTTTGTTTGCAAAAGACACACCAGACAATTATCTCGACTGAATGACAACAAAAAACCTTTTTAGCTTGTGACACAAAAAGAATCCAGTGGGCTGAGATCCACACTTTGTGTACAGCGGCTCCCATTACTCCGACGTCAGGAGTCACTTCAGCCTAACTGAGGAGGCTGACCTCAATTATTCATAAATTGCAGATGCTACAGGACTGCTATTTCTTCGAGGTGTGTGTGTGTGTGTGTGTGTGTGTGGTATTTGGAGAAAAACAACTGTGTGGTTGTAATTCTTCGCTTGGCCACAGCAGACCAGTAACCAGATATGAAATCAATGCATACTTAAGTTATAGCCTCCACACTGTAAAATGATCTTGCTCTGGGTCTAATTATCTTTTTCCCCTTAAAACAAAAAAAATCTGAAAAATCTGTCGATGAGCTGCCATCATTTTGCTGGGTTTTTCAGTCAGTGCTGTTTCTTCCAGAAGTGGATCAAAACAAGATTAAAACACGAGATTCAATCAGCTAAGTGACTTATTACGATGGATTTTTAAGTATCATCACAGTATATTCTGATAAAAGTCTGCAGGGACTGAATGCCTAATTTGATGCACTGATTCAGTGTGTGGGAGTCTATCTCACTCTAAATATCCATCTCTTCTCTGACATTAAAACCTGCTCCAGAGGGATTTTAGGAAATCCGAAGCAGGAACTTGGTTGTTGTCTTTGCAACATATCTGTTACCTCCTGAAATACAGACACACACACACACGCACACACACGTCCATCTTTTTCTCACTTCTTATTTCATTCTGCATGGTCATGACAGTGTCTCAACAACAAATGGACTTCCGAACCTTCACTTTTTGCTGTTACACTAAAAAGTCGGCAAGTGGGTCCCTGAAGTTTGTGCTGGTGATTATTAATACAACAGTCCAGTATCTTTATCTGTTCATAATGGAGCCTTGTGGTGGTTCAGACTGGCACAGAAGTCCTCGTATAGTGACACATTTCATATATGTCCACCTCTCATCTCAAACACTAAACTGGCTTACAAACACATGGCCTTTGTTTGGCTCCATAACCCACCACAGAGCCCCGACTGTATTAACCTTTAGTTTGTCTATGTTTCTTTAAATACATATTCTTGTTCATTCTGTGTTATCAAGTTCCTCAGGCTTTGCGGCGGGCTTCAGGTACAGTCTGAGTCGAGCATATGGATTGATGAATTGATCTGTTCCTGGAGACAAACTCCGTTGTGTCTTATTGTGAAATACATGGTTAAAGCCTGACATCAGTGTTCTGACTGTGATCTGTGATTAAACAGGATGCATGTAAAATAATGGTTGCATCGATTGTTACTGAGGTAAATCTGATTTATTTTTATTGTATCATGTCGTCCAGACGTCTTTTCTGATTTTCTTGAATCAATTTATGATGATCATTGAAATAACGACATTCGATTACTGATTTTTCTTTTCTTCCCAGGTTTTCATGGCTCGTACCTGAGACATATTACCGGTGTGTTACAGTGTGAACACCGACAGATACTAAAGCATCCATTACAGGTCCTGACAGTGCAGAATTCACCCTCAAAGGCCTGAACCCAAATGTTTTTGTGCTGTGGGATCTAAATGCTGATGCTTCACTGTGCCTCCACTGTTCACTTGACCAATGCTTTGGAATTAACAGGTGGTGCTGGTCATTATCTGAGACTGGAGTTGGAATCACAAGGTGAGCCTTCAGTTGTCATCTGCTGACAATGACAGGAAGTGAATCCATTTTTAGTTAACCAAATAACAGCTTTGGGTAAAGACAGATCTTAAATCAGTTATTAATAAAAGGAAACAGACCTATTATACTGGCGACCCTCTAGAGAAAAAGGTCGTCTCCAGACAAGTGCATAATGAAATAAGAAAGGCTAAAATGAAGTGTCAGGAAAAGATTGAAATGTGGCGATCTTAGAGCAGCCCGGCAGCAGATTAAATCAATGGTCTCCATTAATCAACGTGCCAATCAGTCTAAACAATCCCTCAGCGTAAATGGGAGTGATATTTCTGATTTGCCAAACACTTTCAGTTCATTGTTCCTCGCTTTAAAAGGTCTGAGTTCTCTGAACATGCTTCCATGTGTGGAGGTCTTTGGTGCCTCAGGATGATTTCTCAGGAATGTGTCACTGCCATATTTAAGAGGGTGACATCAGGAAGGCTGCTGGTCCTGATGCCATCTGTGGGCACATTTTGCTCTCTCGTGCTGACCAGCTTAGAGCTCTTCACTAAACTCTTTAAGACAAGTGCCGACCTTGGCCAGATACCTTCTGGCCTGGAAAACATCTACAATAACACCCATCCCAAAATCAAAAAATCCCACAGAACTACAAGAGGTTAGACCTGTTGTGCTAACATCGCTTGTCAAGTTTGAGAAGATTTAAAAGATCTGGTTGTCTCCCTCATTGGTGGTAAATCTGAGCCCTTGAAGTTTGCTTACCATTCTGGATAGTGAAATCCAAATGTCATGTGGGACATTTATTCTGATTTCTCTTTGGCTTTAACAAGAAACAGTCTCATATCTTGACCAAGTGACTTGCTCTCAGTGTCCTGAGCTCAGCTGGTGATGCTGCTTTGAGACTTTCTAACAGACAGAATCCAGCAGGTTTTGGTGAATGGACACAACACCAAGGTCTTAAACAGGGGCTGAGCTCAGGGTGGTGTCCTGTCCCCCAGCTGCAGGACTCACCACACCGCCCTACTGTCGCTTCTTCAGGGCTCAGAGTCAGATCATAGGTGTGCCCTACCTGTCTTTGTTAAATGGTGGGGTGATCACTTCCTCAGCCATAACATATTAAAGACTAAAGAATGAATTATTGACTCAAGGCAGAACAGTGACAAACCAAAAAATCACACAGGATGTTCAACTTGTCGATACATACACGTATCCAGGAACAGTGTTTGAGCGCAGTCGGTTGTCAAGCGTGAACAACAAAGAATTCCCTTATTGTGGGAGTTTAACTCCTTGTGTGTGTGTGATACTGTTTTATGTAATTCATATCAATCATTCATTGACAGTCTTCTAACTTTCTCATTATGAGCTGGTTTACTGGGCTCTCTGTGAAGGACAACAGCCTCAACGGTGCTGTGAAACTGCTCCGAGACAACTGGAGCCCAGTAAAGAGACTCGAGCTCCGAGTGGGAGAAACTGGTGACCAGGAAACCAATCTGACCATGTCGTGTCCAGTAAATTCACTGTAATGCTTCAGGCCCTCAGACCCTCAGAACCTCAGGCCCCTCAGGCCCTCAGACCCTCAGACCCCTCAGACCCTCAGACCCCTCAGACCCTCAGGCCCTCAGACCCCTCAGACCCCTCAGACCCTCAGGCCTCAGACCCCTCAGACCCTCAGGCCCTCAGACCCCTCAGACCCCTCAGACCCCTCAGACCCTCAGGCCTCAGACCCTCAGAACCTCAGGCCCTCAGACCCCTCAGACCCTCAGACCCCTCAGACCCTCAGGCCCTTCAGAACCCTCAGACCCCTCAGGCCCCTCAGGCCCCTCAGGCCCCTCAGATCCTCAGACTCTCAGACCATCAGATTCGAGGCCCTCAGGCCTCAGACCCTCAGAACCTCAGGCCCTCAGACCCCTCAGACCCTCAGACCCCTCAGACCCTCAGGCCCTTCAGAACCCTCAGACCCCTCAGGCCCCTCAGGCCCCTCAGATCCTCAGACTCTCAGACCATCAGATTCGAGGCCCTCAGGCCTTCAGGCCTTCAGACCTTCAGACCCTCAAACCCCTCAGACCCCTCAGATCCTCAGACTCTCAGACCCTCAGATTCGAGGCCCTCAGGCAGAAAGATGCAGGAGTTTTAGCAGTTTGGTGTACCGTGTGTGGACCGAAGACTAACCTTCAGAGTAATATGTAAAGTGCAAACTGCAACAGAAGTGTCTAAGTCAACTGAAAGATGCAGCAGGAAGGTATTTCAGATTGAGCTGGCTGAATGAAGGACTCTGCTCAGTCCTTACAATATAAAAAAGTCCATCCAAAATGACTCGGCCCCTGCAGGTTTTGAAAATATATAGGTTTTTAAATATATAATGCTGTTGGAACAGGTTGAAAGCGCATGATGTTTCTGCATGGCCTCATATGACCAACATCATCATCAATCACTCATCAGCTGCTGCCATTTCTGACTTTTAAACTGCCTTTCGTGACTGTAGTGCTCCTGCTTCATTAGAAGGCAAAGATAAAGACTACTCCTACTACCACCTGTTTGCATTTTCAACTGTTCAACATTGAACCAATCGCTCATCCTCAAAAGTATTCTGTCTAAAAAGTTTAGAAAGTTAGCGCCTTTACTCCACAGGGGAGATGAAGGTGTTGTGAAGTTGCTCTGATGACAGGATGAGTGTCGCCCTGCCAGAGAACTGCCCGGATATCATCCCGGCTGACTGTGGTATGTCTGTATAAAGTGCTCGCTAATCTATCATCTCATTCTGCTCATTTGATATTTAAAAGTCACTTTCCCTGACATCTGCCATCATTATCTCCTGCACGTCTTTCTGCAAAAAGCTTAGAAAAGTACCTTTTCTAAAGCCTGAGAAAGTTTCGGTTGGATGACATCTTATTTTTCTAAGCTGTTTAGGCGTTAATGAGGTTTCTATGAGTTCTATCATTTCCTTTTTTCCCTGCTGAGATTCACTTACAGACACATTTTTCAGGACAGGGTACACGCTGTGCAGGTAGCACCAGTCACTGAATGGAAGCCCGGGGGGGGGGGGGCTGTACTCACTGAAGTGCAGATCTTATAGCCCACTCCGAAGTCAAACCGACACTGCTCATCCATCGAGTAGTTGATGCCAGGCAGTTCAGGAAGCTGCGGCCAGTCGTGTTTGAAGGGGTCATCCAAGAGGCAGTCATACGTGCTGTCAGGAATGAAAAAGGAGGAGACGCTGGTGTCAGTCACTCAACAAAGACTCCTAACTTCCATTATAATAAAGAACAAATGGATCTGTATCCTGGAGCCTTTATTTATCTCAATATTCTATATTCTGTAGGTTCTTTCCTCTATTAACTGATTTACTGTTAAGTCTATAAAATGTTAATAAAAAGGTGAGAAATGCTTGACGTCTCAAAACAACTTTTAACTTAAAACAACAACTCATCGTTTCTGCAGCATTAAATTGATCAATTCGACAGGACAGTCAGGTCATACTCACCATTCTGTCTCTGAGTTTAACAGATTCTTCTACTTTGATGCTTTTGTGACCAGATTCAAACTTTCTGCACAGATGTTCCAAATAAAAAAAACTCCAGGGGCTTGTAGGCTTTGGTTGAATAGCATGTGCAGGAAGTATTAAGACATTTAAAGTGTATGGAAGTAAACAGTAGTAGTGACTGGAAACAACATTATGACAGGACTGCAGTGCTGTAGACGTACACTGTATAGAATGTGAGCCATTGTTGTGCAGGTGATTCCACCTCCTCATTTGAGACTCAACCATCATTGACTGCTGGCTTTTATTTGAGAATTTACTTTCACTTTAATTATCACAGAATTATTTGGCCAACAAACCAAAAGAAAGTTTTGAAAACAGAAAGCAGCTTGAATGCATCGGGATTCAACGTTTCATTTCAGCTGTAAACGAGTCACAAAGCATCCTACAATTAAGTGTTTTGTTGTTGTGCAGCTCCTAATTTCTCACTTGTTTTAACATGCACTACTTTGATACCTGAGAATTTTCTAAGTGAACCTGCACAAATCTTCTGTTCCAGCTTGTTTCTTTTTTCAGGAAGAGTTATGCACTTATATGTGGTCAGGTGGTGAAAAGTGGCTCAGCTTCAGGAAATCACAGCCTGGCCGTTTTATTCAAGGCGAGCGGCAGAGATAAACCCGGCTCTTCAGACAAGTCATATGTGCCTTTTCTAAGTATAAATGGATTCTAAACATCAAATTTCGCAGCAGCTGCTTCGCCAGGCAGTCACATTCTTTCCCTCTCAAAACTAAAGTGCTCATCTTTATGAGGCTTCTTTATTATACTGCAGAAACAATTTTCTCTGCAATGGATCCACTTATAACAGTTGGACACGACTCTGAGAACAGGAACACTGTATATCAAATGATTGCACATTGTCATTGTCATCTCCTATAATTCATGTCAATAGTTTGGAGTCCACGCTCTACTGAACTGTCCCTGTCAGAAATTGATTCTTGTACAGCTGAGTGTGAAACTCAATCATGGGCTGTGAGGCATGTGTTGAGGCTCATCGGGGCTCTGTCAGAGGCATGATGGTGATCCTTGAGTTAAAGGAACATATTTCAGATGTGTAACAGCGTCAGTCAGAAACCTCGTGAGCTTCAGCTGAAGGTTAATGATGTACATTTCCTCAGAAGAGGTACAGTAAAGTTGGTTGACAATAAAAATTAAGCTTTTTTTCTCACCTTCTTCTCTTCTTACTTAAAATTCAAACATTATGTAACAAAGTGTGGTGATAATTATTACCTCCCCTGAGCTTATTTATCAGGTTTGTCTGTTAGTAAGCAGGATATCTCAAAAATGGCTGCACAGATTCCAGTCTAATCTGCGTTCCACCAAGAAGTCATTTATGAAGCACTTTATATATATTCTATTGGGAACAGTCTGGCTAAATATATTTGCATTTTATGTAAAAATGGCTGAAACGTAATGACAGTTATGAAGTCAAACGTGCCAGAGAAGCATTCCTCTCTTTTGGACAATATATTAACAGTCCCACTTTGTGTGTGTTAACGTCCACCCGCTTTGCTGTGACTGTTAGCTGCAGACATGGACTCACTGGATGTATCTCTTCAGCTCCTGTCCGCTGCACATGGACCAGTGGTATCGATGGAAGGCCGCCTGCACCAGAGGAGCCATCACGCTTCCCATCGTCGTTTCGTCCCCGCATCGGTTGCCTTGGCCATCGTGCTCCATGCCCAACCTGCTCCCACAGGGAGACACAAGCAAATACTAATACTAGAACTGCACGGTGTCAAGATAATACAATCCCCCAAGGAGTTTGAACCCTTAATTCCTTGGGGTATTGGCAAATGAACTGCAAAGCTTTACCTACTCTGATTTATTACCAAACTAATTACTTCTGCTCAAATGTGAAATTAGTTGGGCACATTTCCAGACATCTTGATTTTTTTTTGTACATCAAGTAGGAATCTTCTCCCCTGAAGTATCATAGAAGTTATAAGTAGCGCACATAATGACTGTGGATATAATAAACTTGATTTACTTATTCATATAACCTTCTTCAAAACAAAGTGCCTAACATGGTTGAACCATGATTAAAAAGACAATTCAAATAATACTAACAATAACATAAAGACAATAACAATCAAAAATAAAATGTGCATTATTAATAATATAATTAGAAGTGTGCTTAAGGCAGGAGGGAACACAGCCAGCTATTTACAATGGATAGAAAAGTGGCATCAACACTGTTAAAAACCTCCTTCAGAAATCTGGAGAGACATGATAAAGGCTTTCATTTGGCAACTGTGTGCTTTCAAGTGCACCATGAAAGAGCCTCAGAATGATTGAGCAAGAAACTGCTCACAGATAAGGGGAGGCTTCATTCAGTGGCTTTGAAAAGAACTTCAGGCTTTTGACAGTTTGTTACAATGATCTTCTTGTTGAAACCTGACACATTTCACACAATTGTTATCACAGAATACAAAATCTCGAAAGTTTTCACACGAGCCCAGTTGAACCAAACCACTGAAGAGGACAGGTTAGGTGGGACAGCACCAAATAAATCATTCTGTGGGCTGACACTTTGATCTAGAATTAAAATAAACCTACATTTATTTCTTGACCTTGAGAACATCTGAGATCTCATCTGCAGGCTCCTTTTAGATTCAAAACCTTGATTTAAACTTATTTTACAATCCATGAGAGTAATTTAGGTGTTGATTTCTTTGTGACTTCCAAGTCAAGTATTCAAGAGACCAATGATCTGCCAAAGTTCATCCTGAAAGAAAAGGCAGTGCTTCTCTTTTTTCAGTGGAGTTCAGAAGAAGAAGAGAGGAAACAACACCCAGAAAGTAACAGTGATTTGTGCAAATGTTGAGCAATGTGCCCAGACTGATTAGATTTCTGTTATGCTATGAGATATCATGCACAATTCAGAACATGAATAACAGAACACAGATTCAGATTTCAACTTGTGTATTAACGTTTTCTGCAAAACTTCTTTTAAACATTTAAACGAAGGCAAATGATGCCGTGCAACACTTAAAGCCAGAGAATTCCCTGCTCCACTTCCAGTCAACTACAAGCACCTACTCACATTAAGACTTAAAACGACGGGAATGAAATGCAACAGACGTCTCCAGCTCAAGTCGAACCGCAGGTTTTCATTTGTGATTGGTTGCCATCTTAAGAAGGCTTGTCTTTCCTAATATGAGCCTGACAGAGGGCAGAGAGGCCAGAGCAGAGGAGGAACAGCCTGAACAAAGAAACTCTTAGTTAAAACTGTGATGGACAATGACTGATAACTCTTACCCCTGAAGGACTTCGGTTTCATTTCTGCCTGCATCCTTTTCTTATTGATTGGCAACCACTGGCACTAAGTGTCTGTAGTTGCTGGCAGCGCCCTAAGGCCCAGTAGTAACAAATCCCCTACACCAAACAACAGAACATTTTACCAGAGCGACCTGTGCCGTGACACCCGGACACTGCGGTTACTGGTCGATGCATCTTAAAGTAACATCTCATCAGGATGCTGTGGAGACGACCGAATGTAAGATTAATATATTCAAAGTAATCCAAACTCAACTGGCGACATTGCCTTTTATGGCCCTCTGCTGACTTGCTTATTCCAGTGCTTTCAACCGTATTACATAGTCTTCATCAGCCGATGGTGATTTGATATTGCTCTATCGCCAACATCAAGAAGGAAACTTCATACATCTCCACAACAACGCAGCAAACTCCGTCCACCGACGAAGGCCGTGATGTGGTTTACAGTTCCAGAAACAGCTGGTTAGTGGACCTCTAAGCCTGTTTTTTCAAAGCACTATTTGTTGTTACAAAACAGGGATAAAGCATGAATAATATATTGTGAAATCATAAGTCAACACATAACTGAAATGAGAGAAATACTCGCATACTTCCGCTCTGTTTTGATGGAAAAAGATTTTAGAACGGACAACCCACAGACAAGTATTTTAAACTGTCTCTGAAGAAACCCTGTGTGAGGTTCATGTACTGATGTACACAGAATACTGATATCTGCAGCTGGTGGGTTGAGGTCATTAACATTTTTTTCTTTGAAAAGAAATTGGACCCAGCTGACTTGTAACTGTAACTGTTATTAATACGAGGCAACTTACAACACACTGCATTACATAGCTGCACAGAGGGTTGTAAGGAGGACAGATGGGGGCTTCTCTTTGTGCAGTGTTTTACTGCATGTGGCTCCTTTGGGCTTCAGCATGCATCATGCATCATTGTCTTCATTATGCTTTTTCTAATAGCTGCATCTCTTGTTATACATGCCATTTAAAAAGCTGGTAAACACTTTTAGCGTTCCTTGACTGAAAGTTGAATGCTGCATGAGAAAAACAAACAGATTTTTAGCTGATAGTAAGTTTGTATTGTTAGTTCATCACATCCCACAGCCTGATTATAGTGAGAGGAAGCTGAACCGAAGAAAGGTTTGCAGAGAGGCGGATCACTGTGCACTGCTGCACGGCCTATAATGTGTCCTTGTTCCAAATGGGAGGTCATGTTTTACTAATATACAGTGAGCATCAATAAATACATGTTTCAGCAGATGAGGGGTCAATACTGTACGTTCCAGTGTCACAATACAAATTCCTATTCAGTTATTTGTAGAATGCATGAGATGTTGAAGCGGTTCTGCAGCTGCGGGATCAGCTCGTCTCGGCTCGCCGTGCTTTTGTTTTGTATGCCAGGAATAAGACAGAAATATACGGTAAAAACCAGACCTGACTCACGTTTTCTTTTTCTTGTGATTTTTCACATGATGTATCTAAAAATGCAGCGCAGTGACTCAATTCTGCTCACAAATATAAAATGGTTGAAACAGGGGAGAAGTATTGATATTTAATGTGCTCTACAGAAAAACTGATCAAGGCCGTGAGATGTGATTCAAAGCTCCAAGAAAAAAACAGTAAGATTGAATTGTTTACTTTTGTTAAAATACCATTTCCAGAGTCAAGAACTTTCACGCTCAAATATGCTTCATTAACAATATTATTTTGCATGCTTAAATTCAATGACATTCAAATAACAGCATTTTCTAGAATCTAAAATCTAGATTTCGACTCTGGGTAGAGCTGAAACTTCTCAGTTTAGTTTGTTGTATAACTTTAAACTTGTATTTTTGGTCTTTGAAGTCCTTTCACTAAGGCCTTCCTGGCATCATCATCATCATCAACAATACTGCTAAACTACGTGTCATTAGACCACGTCTGAAGGGAAAGGTGTTTGTTGTATGCATAAAATGTAATGATCATTTGTGAATGGCCATGGTACAAACAAAATAACACCCTGAGGACAAAATACTGGTCTCTGTCTCAGGTGGCGGATTTATGATCTCAATACATCAGGGCACTTCGATATGCTGCTGACAGACAGCCTTTTTAACAACAAAAGGACCATGTACACACTCTGACTGAACCCGCCTGTCAACATGATGTGATGTATGGGTGAGTGTGTCTGACTTCTTCTTTGTTGGTTTTCTCAGTGCGTCTCTTCAATGTCACCCTGTCTGTTCTCTCTTCTGCTGATTACATTAAAGTCCCCTAGGACTTTTCTTTGGTCACTGCAAAGATCCTCTGAGGAGGCTGCCAAGCCTCTGTTGGCTTAATAATATGCCTCAAAATGATCAGGTAGTAGATTTTCAGAAACCTCATATAGCACACCTTCCATCGCATGATTCTGTCACTGTGTGGTTACCTAGAAACAAGCAGTGGCTTGTCTTAATTAAAGACTCTGCTTGCCCCATTCTCCCAGTCGGATTAACGCCGCAGGGCCTGAAGAAGTCGTCACCTGACACTTGTTCATCTTTCAGGAAGTCATATTAGATAAAGGTCCTACCCATGGCAACAGGTTCATGAGAAACAAAGAGGATACGGGCCGGCTCGGGGATTTTTTATCCAGGTGGCTGGTGCTTAGAAAGAGTGGATAATTTGCGTCATATTGCTACTGCTCTTATGATCCAAAATTCACATAACCCACTCAGATGAACCTGGGACCAAGTGGCTCCGTAAAGCTTAAAGAAAGGTTGACTAGCTGTCTCAGCTGCAAGGTCCTGGGCCTGCTTGATGGAAAAAACTGTTGTTGTGGTCCTGAGGGACCCTAATGGGTTCTGTGGTCCTTGGTTTTAGGGGACAGGGATGATGATGGAGGTCTTGAACCAGGCTGGCAGCTGCTCAGCACAGGTCTACTCGTCCGTTCTGCCTCTTGAACAGCCTTCTCACAGCCAAGCCTTGAGTTTGGCTGTGAACCAGGGTTTGTCGTTGTTGTAACTCACCCTGGTGCGTGATGGTACACAGCTGTCCTCACAGAAGCTGATGTAGGACATCAAAGCCTGAAGGACATCTGCAGTCCTGAAGACATCCCAGTCAGTACAGTCCAAGCCCTGCAGATCGTCCACAGCCTCACTGGTCCACTGCGCTGATGTCCTCACACAGGTTTACAGAGCTTTAATCTCTGCCTGTGTGGGGATCAGGTGGACCATGATGTGGTCTGACCCAGTGCGGGGGGGAGGGGGGGGGGGGGGCATCTAATTAACTGTCTGTAGTGCTTCTTTAACAGCACTTTAAGATCTGTTTTCCTTTCTCCTGCAGAGATTCATCTCCTCAGCTTAAGAAGACCTTAAGAGTCCTTCCTTCTCTTAGCTGTTCTTCAGTTAAGAAGCTAAGCGGCCATCTCAGGATTTATGAAAAGCTTTTTTTTTTCTTTACTCTACTAGGATCTCATCTTAAATTAAATTCTAAGAATTGTCTCAGAACTCCCTCCAGAGGATTGCCTCTCAGCACTGGAAAGCTGTGTGTGTGCAGTGCAGCCCCTGGTTTCCAAATTGTTTTTATATGATTTTTTTCCTGGGAAAGTGTATTGATCCCTGAAGATGAAAGCGTCTGTTCACTCGCCCCCAGTGTCAGCTGTGAAGTTGGAGGATTCGGTGTCCTGCTCGGGGACATCTCAGCTGGCAGGTTTGTTGCTGTCTCAACTGGTTGACTCTGTCAAACAGCTAATGCTCCAGCTGAAGGACAGCTTCTGTTTTCTCTCGTTGTGTGGCCCAAGAAAAAACTACCATTTCTAACTTGTACAAATATTAAATACTCAATATAAATATTAATAGCACAAAGAGAAAAAAATGACCAGCTTTCTCGTCTATTTTACTCTATAAACAGGGCCATAATTTACTAAATTAACCTCCTGCTGTACTGAAGAAGACTGAAACCAGCGACTGAGACCATGAACTCATTAGGAAAATGTTTCCTGAGGTGATAAATCAGGTGAGAAGTCGGCTCATTTTCTCATTGACTTCTATACAATCTGACTTCTGTTAACAGCCAGTGGAGTCGCCCCCTGCTGGCTGTTAGAGAGAAAGCAGGTTTAAGGACCTTAAGCATGGCTTCACTTTCAGACCCGGAGGCTGCTGCTTGAACCACCGAAGCAAAAAGTGAGTGATTTTGAAATGTGTCCTGTTCATTTGCCTATTCTGTTCCGCAAAAGAAAAAAAACACATGTTCAACCTGAATGTTCGTGCACGATTTGCATTTTTGCAGAATTTCGGGATTTGCCAAGCAAAATGACACTTAGTCTACCTGTTGTTCATTGTGTGGTTATGCATTTACACTATAGTCCTTCAATATGTGCTTTTTTCTGATGCTGAACTGAATTTATTTGAGTTGAGTCTGACATTGGAGGCCTGTGAGAGAAACTGAGAGTGCTGTTGTTGTAGGCGTGTGGACTACGTATAAGATGTACTCAAGGGGACACGATAACAAACAGTGACTAAGTGCTTGTGTTTTTAGACGTGTGCTCAATAAACCAACGTGAGAAGGCAAACATGTTCACTGCCAGAGTTCTGACGGCCAATCTGCTTAAAGGTCCACTATGTCTCCTAACATAAAGGTCATGGGGAAAAAGCCCCAGGAAGGTGATCACACTTAACATGTGCAGCTGTGGTATTAAGGAGAAAGACAATGATTTCCCTCGCACTGTAACACAGTGTGACCTTGGGAAGAGCACTGTTTTGGTTAGGAGCTTAAAACACCTACAGAGATGAAGAAGGACGAACATAAAGAGGAACCTACACATGTCCGGTCTCGTGTGCCACAACGAAGGCTGAGGAGAAGCCGTCTTCATGGTTGAGGGTGCAGCTCCGGACCGGGTGGCACATTCCTGTGACTGGAGCATAACCTGAAGGACGTCAGGAGAAAGGAGGAACAACTGTAAGAAATAATTAAATGAGAATAGTCAAACTGACTTCTTTTTAGTGAAGAAAACAGTCTAAATGTTGACTTTAATGATTCCTTGTTTGTCTCTTGTATGGCTGCTTAATTCCAGTGATCTGCAGCCCTCGGTGCAATACAGCAAACCCATCCCATACCAACCCATCCATGTCAGCAAGCAACGCTTTTGCCAATCCAGGAAGAGTGACTTTGTTATCTGGCACTGGTTAAAGGCAGGTAGACGGGCTGTTTAGGCTACTAAAACACGCAGATGATCTCTCCCTGACTTCAACTAAGTTGCCAAAACATAATTACAAAAGTGTTCATCATGTTTAGTTACCAGGAGCGGATATTGTAGTGAAAATAACAGATAATAGATTATGTTGATTAAAAAAATTTAATTATCTTTTCATTTCCTACCAAACGCATTTACTAATGCAAAAGACTTATAAAAAAACTTAACCTTTAGGAGAAAGACACATAACATAGATATTTGAAGGTCAACTGACCAAAATGCCACGAACACATTGTGGTTTCTAGTCATGCAGATAGCTTCTGTTTGTATTTCATACAGAGTTTTATTGCAGTTAAAACGACTTTCAAAAGAGTCGACAGCTGCTTGAATTTAAAAAAAAAAATGTTTTCAGTGAAAATACTTAATGTGTGTAAATGATTCAGAGTAACAAGGACATAGTTTCCAGAAAGCCACCTGGCTGGTTGAAGTCCTTCCAGCAGATCAGTGTTTTCCTGTCTGTCTGTGTGTGTTTACATGTGCACACCGTGATTGTGATGGTACACGTGATGATGAGCTCGGCAACAAAACAGGAAACATATAATACAAACGCAGCAGGAGGACGAGGCACAGCAGGAGACTCAGCTTTACGATTATTAATGATGATTGAAAGTCATATTTTTCCTGTTCTACCTCTTCACTTGCATGATGTTGCCTCAGTTGCTGTCGACACATTGTTGATGTTATTTATAACTGAGAGTATGGAAGCTGCAGAGGGAAACACTGCTGCCAACATTAGAATAAACATTTTTCCTTATTCAGTCGTCGCTCTGAGCTTACTGACAGTCACAGCCACTGCAGCTGCGACGTAGTGAACAGAGATTAACACGACTGTTGGAAGGACGTATTGATTCTGGAGCAGCACTGCTAATATACACTTGGCTCAGTGCCACTGATAATGGCCTGTCCTGACTGAGAAATAAATGCATTGATCACGTAGACATCCTCTTTTTATCATTTCTCATGCTGAGCAAACTTCTTGAATGAACGGATGTGTCATGTCTCTTTTACTTTGGATTTTAAAATTTCATCATCAACACTTTGGTCCTCTTGTTTGTAGAGATGAAGAGAATTCATGTCGAGTTTCATTACCAATGTAAACTGTATTACACCAAAAACAATACACTTACTTCACAGAATACCCATTTTGAAGTCATTAAGCATTAAAACATTTCCATATCTACCACAAAGACAAAAACTGGAGCAACAAACAAAGAAAAGCAAACAAACTGTCTAAAAATATTATTAAGAAAACAAAACTTAAGAAACTGATACTTGAGTCCAATTAAACTCTTCATATTAAATGAAGCATGAAAGGGAACTAAATTAAATGACTATCTGAATCTAAAAGCAAAGACAAACCCTGAAGTGACCTTTCTCTGTGGCTCAAACATGATTGACTCTTCATGCGTTATGCTTTCCCAACGGTAAAATTCACTCTGGGAATTGGGCTTTTGTCCCCTTCACTTTTACAGAACGAGTGAATCTCCAAAGAGAGCGCAGTCCAGCTGCCACAGTTTAGGTGAGAATACGGGGAGAGCAACCTGAGAGAGAGAGAGCAACCAGAGAGAGCAACCTGGGAGAGAGAGCAACCTGGGAGAGAGCAACCTGAGAGAGAGAGAGCAACCAGAGAGAGCAACCTGGGAAAGAGCAACCATGGAGAGAGCAACCTGAGAGAGAGAGAGCAACCTGAAAGAGAGAGAGCAACCTGAGAGAGAGAGCAACCAGAGAGAGAGAGCAACCTGGGAGAGAGAGAGCAACCTGAAAGAGAGAGAGCAACCTGAGAGAGAGAGCAACCAGAGAGAGAGAGCAACCTGGGAGAGAGAGAGAGCAACCTGAGAGAGAGAGAGCAACCTGGGAGAGAGAGCGCAACCTGAGAGAGAGAGCAACCTGAGAGAGGCTAACTAGAGAGAGAGCAACCTGAGAGAGAGAGAGCAACCAGAGAGAGAGAGCAACCTGGGAGAGAGAGAGCAACCTGAGAGAGAGAGCAACCTGGGAGAGAGAGAGCAACCTGAGAGAGAGAGAAACCTGAGAGAGAGAGCAACCTGAGAGAGGCTAACTAGAGAGAGAGCAACCTGAGAGAGGCTAACTAGAGAGAGAGCAACCTGAGAGAGAGAGAGAGAGAGAGAGCAACCATGGAGAGAGGCTAACTAGAGAGAGAGCAACCAGAGAGAGAGAGCAACCTGGGAGAGAGAGAGCAACCTGAGAGAGGCTAACTAGAGAGAGAGCAACCAGAGAGAGACAGCAACCTGGGAGAGAGAGAGCAACCTGAGAGAGAGAGAGCAACCTAAGAGAGAGCAACCTGGGAGAGAGAGCAACCTGAGAGAGGCTAACTAGAGAGAGAGCAACCTGAGAGAGAGAGAGAGAGAGCAACCTGAGAGAGAGAGCAACCAGAGAGAGAGAGCAACCTGGGAGAGAGAGAGCAACCTAAGAGAGAGCAACCTGGGAGAGAGAGCAACCAGAGAGAGGCTAACTAGAGAGAGAGAGAGAGAGAGAGAGAGCAACCTGAGAGAGAGAGCAACCTGGGAGAGAGAGAGCAACCTAAGAGAGAGAGAGCAACCAGAGAGAGCAACCTGGGAGAGAGCAACCATGGGGAGAGCAACCTGAGAGAGAGAGAGCAACCAGAGAGAGAGAGCAACCTGAGAGAGAGAGAGAGAGCAACCTGAGAGAGAGAGCAACCTGGGAGAGAGAGAGCAACCTAAGAAAGAGCAACCTGGGAGAGAGAGCAACCAGAGAGAGGCTAACTAGAGAGAGAGCAACCTGAGAGAGAGAGAGAGAGAGAGCAACCTAAGAGAGAGCAACCTGAGAGAGAGAGAGCAACCTAAGAGAGAGCAACCTGGGAGAGAGAGCAACCTGAGAGAGGCTAACTAGAGAGAGAGCAACCTGGGAGAGAGAGCAACCTGAGAGAGGCTAACTAGAGAGAGAGCAACTAGAGAGGGAGAGCAACCTGAGAGAAAGAGAGAGAGAGAGAGAGAGGGAGAGCAACCTGAGAGAAAGAGAGAGAGAGAGAGAGAGAGAGAGAGAGAGAGAGAGAGCAACCTGAGAGAGAGCGACCTGGGATCATCTTAAAGCCTGCAGACTGCCTCTCAGGTCCACAGCCCTAATATTACCCATTAACCATCGACAACCATTAACCATTGAAAACCACTAACCATTGTTAACCATTAACATTGTCAACCATTTAGCATTGACAACCATTAACTACTGACAACCATTAACTACTGACAACCATTAACATTGACAACCATTAACTACTGACAACCATTAAGCATTGACAACCATTAACCATTGATAACCATTAACTACTGACAACCATTAAGCATTGACAACCATTAACCATTGATAACCATTAACTACTGACAACCATTAACTACTGACAACCATTAACTACTGACAACCATTAACTATTGACAACCATTAACTACTGACAACCATTAACTACTGACAACCATTAAGCATTGACAACCATTAACCATTGTTAACCATTAACATTGACAACCATTAACTACTGACAACCATTAACTACTGACAACCATTAAGCATTGACAACCATTAACCATTGTTAACCATTAACATTGACAACCATTAACTACTGACAACCATTAACTACTGACAACCATTAACATTGACAACCATTAACTACTGACAACCATTAAGCATTGATAACCATTAACCATTGATAACCATTAACTACTGACAACCATTAACATTGACAACCATTAACTACTGACAACCATTAACTACTGACAACCATTAACATTGACAACCATTAACTACTGACAACCATTAACTATTGACAACCATTAACTACTGACAACCATTAACTACTGACAACCATTAAGCATTGACAACCATTAACCATTGTTAACCATTAACATTGACAACCATTAACTACTGACAACCATTAACTACTGACAACCATTAAGCATTGACAACCATTAACCATTGTTAACCATTAACATTGACAACCATTAACTACTGACAACCATTAACTACTGACAACCATTAACATTGACAACCATTAACTACTGACAACCATTAAGCATTGATAACCATTAACCATTGATAACCATTAACTACTGACAACCATTAACATTGACAACCATTAACTACTGACAACCATTAACTACTGACAACCATTAACATTGACAACCATTAACTACTGACAACCATTAACTACTGACAACCATTAACCATTGATAACCATTAACTACTGACAACCATTAACATTGACAACCATTAACTACTGACAACCATTAAGCATTGACAACCATTAACCATTGTTAACCATTAACATTGTCAACCATTTAGAATTGACAACCATTAACTACTGACAACCATTAACTACTGACAACCATTTAGAATTGACAACCATTAACTACTGACAACCATTAAGCATTGACAACCATTAACCATTGATAACCATTAACTACTGACAACCATTAACATTGACAACCATTAACTACTGACAACCATTAACTACTGACAACCATTAACATTGACAACCATTAACTACTGACAACCATTAACCATTGATAACCATTAACTACTGACAACCATTAACATTGACAACCATTAACTACTGACAACCATTAACTACTGACAACCATTAACATTGACAACCATTAACTACTGACAACCATTAAGCATTGACAACCATTAACCATTGATAACCATTAACTACTGACAACCATTAACATTGACAACCATTAACTACTGACAACCATTAACTACTGACAAATATGAACCATTGACAACCATGAACTGAATTCTTTGCTTAGGCTCTGTAAAGGCTGACAGCAGGACGGACAGTGAAGATCCACGAGGCAGCTTACAGCTTACAGGACAGCAGCTCATGTGCTGGTCAGCAGGGTTGCTTTAGTAGAGGAGTGTCTCCACTGTGTGATAAGAAAGGAGTGAATCTGGTGTTCATGATCTGTTTCCGTGTGTAAACAGATTAAATGAAGGCTTGACAGGATCACAACCTGACAAAGGATCCAACATATGCAGCAGAAAGAGGTTCTGTTTGTTCTCCTGCTGTTTGATGGATTAGATTTGCTATTTAGGGAAGTGAGGCTGGCATTTCCATTCCATCTTTACCATCAACTGTTTCTATCAACCTCTTATTGTCTGTCGACTGTCTGTGGGGTGAAATCTGGTCAATTGCTTTGTTTATTTCAGCCTGCGAAAATGAATCAATTTCAAAACATGTCACACTGAAGCAGAGAAGCTTAATGATCTTGCTTACAGCCTCTGTGCTTATCAGAATCTGACAATGGCTCAAGGGAAGTCTGCAGAGGAGCCATTGTAAGATGTTTTCCCCGGACAGCACTGAAATAATTCTGCCTTTGACTCGTGGAGTCCTGCAGGAAGCCATGAAGCCAATCGTGTCTTAATGTTCGATGGCATCAAGAGAAAGCGGAGGCTGCTCGGTGTGGGAATTGTCATGTGTGATTGACATACCGTGGCACGGCTATTGGATTTTTCTCCCAATAGATTTCACTTTGAAACTGAATAAGCACAGTAGCTATAGTATTCAATTCAATTCAAATCAAACCAAATCACTTTATTCGTGCCCAAGGGGCAATTGCAGAGACACGTAGAGTACAGGAAAAAAATAAATCAATAAAAAATTATGATGTGAATATGATGCCAATAATAGTGCAATAATATTAAAGTGCAGTACACAGTGTACATATTGATAGGTATATGAAGATAGGTGGAATGAGGCAGCAGTCAAAGCCAATCAAAGATAGTGTGTATCATAGAAAATCTTCTTATTATTCTTATCTTCGTATTGATTCATAAATCTGCCATACAGTCCCCCGTCCCCCCCACTCAGATATAAATGTATAAAAATGAATGGTGGCATCTGTAATATACAAACATTTTGCCTAAATGGCGACCTTTCATTAAAATACTTCTGGTTCTGTGGTGTTGGCATTTCAAATCTGATGCCTGCAGTGCGCCATAGGAGCATCAATCAATTATTGCTTTTGTGTGTTTGGGCCTCCAGCGTGCCAATATATAGAACAAGCCAATTCAACAGTTTGTTTTAATATTAATAATTGTTGGCTGTGGCTTCTCTCCTGTGTCTTTTAAACTGTACAAATAAAAACGAGAAGAACGATTTGGTTTTGGAAAGACAGAGAGGTATAAAAGAATACTTTATCAGGTGATGTAAATTCTATATTCCTAAAACCAAAGAAACTCAAATAGTACAATAAAAAACAGCTTTCTGTATCTTTCTGGAGCTGCTGTTCAAGCACAGCGTGTTAAATGATGACCACAGGAAGACTTTATAGACAGATTTGTTGGAGCAATTCAGATGTGAAAAATTAAAAGAAAAGGCAGTTCAGGTGGATTATTAGTCTAAACACTGTGGACAGAATGTAGTAGTAACACACTAGTTATAGTCTGTCATTGAGGCTCCTGCACTGAGGCGATACATTTGGCAGTTTGTAATCTTTGATCTATTGCTGGTCATTTTTATTCAAGCAGCTTTATTTCGCACCCTAACCCTAACGTATACACATGACATATATATACAGTGTATATATATATATACACACATATATACAGTGTATATATCTTTATGTGTGTATGCTTGTCTGAGCTGCCACTGATGCTTCCCTTGTGCACAGTGGGAAATAGATGCATCGCTTGCTGCACATCATAACACGATCACACACTGACCTTTTCCTACCTGTGGCATGGCGGGGACAGAGAACCGCTCATGGATCCTTCTAGTATTTCTCTTGGCGCCTTCCTTTACATACGAAGCGATAGAAGATGAATAGTGAAGATGAAAAAGACAGAAGGTGGGTTTTGTCTGAAAGTATAGTTCCACTGATTACTGATCAGGCTGCAGCGTCAGCTCGGGTCCCTGAAACGGATCAGTGTGTTCCTCATGGGATCAAACCAGCAGTGGTATCATGCAAACTGTGGGTGGAAGCAAAGTAGTGAATGTAGTGGAGGTCCTGCGCAGCCTTGTTCCTCCTCAGGGTGCAAGTTAAACCTGTCAGAGCGCGAACGTTTCCCTGTCAGCACCCTTGCCCTACAGATAGAAGATAGAGCTTTTTGCATGTCCAAACCTGGTTTTAAGTACCGAGGCATTAATATTACTCAAAGGTTTTCTGGCCTGAATAAAACTTGATTTCCAGTCATGGAGCGCCCTTCATGTGTCCCTAGCAGGTAAAATCAGCTGAACAAAAATTAATATTTAACCAAGGTTTCTATATTTGTTTCAGTGTTTATCTACTATCCTTTTTACATCTGCGTACAAGCTGATCTTGTCCTTCTTATGGGGAAGCAAACATCCCAGGATGTGGAAGGACACAGGGCGGTGGGGGGGGTTAGGCCTTCCAGACCTCAGCAATTACTACTGGGTGGCAAATGTCCATAAGACTCTCCCAGTGTAGACTGGTGCCAACATCACCCCCTGCAGTAGTTACAGCTAATAAACCCTCACTCCCTCACAATACGCCACCTACCCTGTTATATCTTCTACAGTAAAAATATGCTCTCCTTTTAGACAGATTTTTATATCCATGGCTCAATACGCAACATACAAGTGCAGCGTTTCCACCTAAAACACTGTGGATGAAGGGCAGGAGGAGGCCGATTCAGCTCACATGTTCTGGCTCTCCAGTGGGTTTGTGCTCCTGTGTTGTTAAATCCTGTCTGAGGGGTTCGATATTGATTTACAACCTAAAGTCCAGACAGCCATCTTTGGGGTAGCGGGTAATGTCACATCTCTAACTGTATTTGTCCATTGCTATGTTGGTCTCCACTAAAAATGATTACAAAAAAACAAGTGTTTTCAAGGGATGCAGTTTTGGAGAGTGATTTACAATAATCAGTTGAGGTCGGTGACATAAAGTGGGATGGATAAGATCTTTGATCACAGTATATCTCAT
Organism: Lateolabrax maculatus; assembly: GCA_031216445.1. Lineage (NCBI taxonomy): Eukaryota > Metazoa > Chordata > Actinopteri > Acropomatiformes > Lateolabracidae > Lateolabrax > Lateolabrax maculatus. The sequence goes on along the minus strand of CM062217.1, from coordinate 428,769 downwards.
TTGAATTGCATTAAAAAAAAGGAGACACCTTTTTACAGATTAAATAACCAGATACGTATGTCTGTTTAAAATAATTAGTTAAATAATAAAAAAGGTATTTCAGCCAATGATGCAAAGAACCTGTCAAATAAATCCACAAAGACGTCGTCCTTACTGATCCACAACCAGTTATATTATCCATTGCCAAACCCTTAAAGAGGGTCTCCATGTCTACAGGGTCAGATGAGATGGGTCATGCCTATGAAAACTGCCTCCAGGCCCCTAGATGGCATAATCTGTCCATGTGTGCAGAAAGTCTTCAAACCAAGTTAAACGTACAGCTCAAACCATGACAGCATGAAAGCTGGTCTGAGGGGCCTTCCCCCCCTTTAGTGGCACTGGAGGACAATTCAGCTTCTATTATAAATCCAAATCTGAGATTCAACTACCAGGTCCAGCTCAGCCAGTCGTGACTGAAGGTGTACGGTCACTGGCCATTGTGCCGCAGCTGCATCACACTGACTGGGGGGGCATGTTGATACTATCTCCATTTCATGCCTGAACAAGCTGAAATCACGCAGCCACATGTATCCTACAGCTGACTGTCTTCAGTCCAAAACACAAAGCTGCATTTTCTTCTATTATGAGATTTTTTTGGTTCCTGTCATGAACTCACAGGTAGCTTGTTTACTGGACCCATTTTTAATTAGCTGTCATCTCAAAAGTTTAGGGACTCAGCAAAGCAGCCACTCTGTAGACGGCAGTGGGTCAAACTGTAGTGGGCAGAGCTGCAAGTGACTGATTCAGAATAATGAGCGGGTTGGACGGGACGCCGCCTGAGCTGCTGATGTCATAAACAGAGGGACATTACAGGGACCCAACACACGTACATCCTTTATCTCATCTCTGCTCTCACTGTCATGCCAACTTTGGGTCACCCTGAAATAGCTCTCCAATTATTGGATGGATTTGCTGTGAAATGTGGTGCACACATTCATCATATGCTCATGATTTAATTTTGTCCAATACTTTGGTTCATGATCAAATACCTGCAGGCATTCCCATCAGCCCCGGCTGCACTACAGTTTAGTGTGAGATGTGAAAACGTTAACATACCAGCTCAATCCACATGCAAGCATGTAGCTCCAGTACAGTCTCACAGAGCTGCTGGTTGTAGCCTCCTGTTTACATCGATTTGACTCTTAAAGTTCCCGTCCCTCAGTACTGTGTTTCTACCTCCTGAAGGTATCACATCATATAGGTTTATGGTATGTTTTCCCAGGCCAAAGGTAGAAATCATCCCCTCACCATATTCCTGGTGTGAATGCGTCACTGCATCAGTGAGGTCTCTAATGCTTTGGTCCTGTCAGGTAAAACATGTCTGGCACATGACTGCATGCTTCACTTTGCAAACTCCTTCCTTTTGTCTCCAAAGGAAGCAATTAGCAGATTAGCCAAAGCCAAAGCGCACAATGTTCACTTCCAAGTGAAAAATAACTGCGGCTGCAGTTCAAAGGGGCAAATAAAAAAGGCATAAAGCAAGTTGAATGGGTCTTTAACAGCACAGTGTTGGACAGCGAGTTGCTCTCATTGTTTCAGTCTGGATGTGTGGAGGACATAAGGAGCGGGGCCAGCGGTCAATATCTGGCAGACAGTGTAAATTGCCTTGAGCCTGCAGCCTGTTCAGGTCTGCATTCACAAGAACAGGCATTAAGGAAAGGTGCCAAAGCTCAAAGGACTTTAAGGTGTTACTCTTAGAGGTCTGTCTGCACTTCATATTGGTGATAAAAGGCCGTTCAGTGCTCTTTTCCTAGGCTTGTTGTTTTTCTGAGTCAGACAAAAGTCCCGTGCTTTAACCTCCAACAACTAGGGCACAAAGAATTGTTGGAGCTGCTTTTAAAGTGCAATCAGAGAGGCTGAGCCGAGTCCAAACTTTGTCAAAACAGTTGTGCAATGGTTCAACTTTTGACATCAAGACAATATGTGTAATGACCGGAGGGCAGTATGAGTCTCACACCCACTAATGTCAGGGACAAACCCAAGAATGAGTCCTGATTAAACAGTCACAAATGCTACTGCTGTGTATTATGATGGAAAACCTCCCGTAACTGTATCAGATCAACACAGGGCAGCTGTGTGTCCTCCGGAGCCTTACCCTGCATCCCCGTGGGGCCGAAGCCTTGGCGAGTGAGGAAAATTGCGTGGTCGTGGTGTTCGGCGTGATCAGGGTCGCCTTTCTGCTGCACAAACGCCCAGCGGCACACATTCTCCAGGCTCCGTGATGGGTTGCCTCTTTCAATGAGGCTGATGGACTGACAGGCCAGAGAGAGAGAGAGAGAAAGAGAGACAGATGCTTACCACCGAACCATGACTGTGTAAATGAACACGTTAGCATCTTTCAGCAGCCCAGAATGGCAAAGATTGTTAATCTCAGGGGTATGAGTAGTATTCACTGTGGACACAGATTAAACATGGGGCCTCTGGGGGGATAATAAGTGGACAGCAAGCATTTCCTCTCTGCTATTCACAAAAAATCATCACCAGCGTGCTGCCAACGATTTCTTTGCATATTTTCTGCATGAATGTGGAAGAGAGCGAGAGTGGCTGACCTGTGATCTGCAGACACTGAATTCCCTGTTTAGCATCTCTGCTCCATTACTGGTGGTATGGATGTGTCACTATCATGCTCCAAGAGGTCTGAAGCCATTATGCAGATACCAAAATGATGACATGTTTAGACTGAAGGCTGCGTGTTTGTAATTAACATTATTGAAATTCTGCACATGAAGGACAGCTAATTATTAACATCAGGCCTGAGACTAGTAGCATTTAAATAGACTTAAAATGAGCCGTGAATACAGACGGTGTGTTGCTCTGTAGAAGTCTGTTCTGTGAGTCCTGGGATGAAACTTTGGGCAGAAATGTTTGTGACTTTCTCTTCGTCTGCTCTTACAGCCAGAGATGATGGCTGGATGATCGCTCTGGGTCACAGCCTCTGTTTCCCCACAGCAAACACAGCAGACTGTTGTGCACAGACTTTCAGTGTGTGTGTGTGTGTGTGTGGGGGGGGGGGGGCAACATTACAGTGATCAACACATTAGTGATCAATAATTACAATCAATAATATCATATATACTATTCTGCAGGATGAGTACTTTTACTTTTGGATTGAAGATTGATTCTAATATTTTTCATTGTGACAGAGTATTTCTACATTGTGGTATTAGTACGTAAAGATGTGCGTACTGATACGTGTTGCTGGACAGAACATGAACTGACTGACTGTCTGTTCTCTGCTGAGCGTTTTCATCTCATTCTTTGGCTGGTGAAACTTGGCCTGGAAGCTTGCGGACTACCTGCAGGGCCAGTTGGCCGGGGAGAGACTCTGTCAACACAGTTTGCTTTTGGATTTGGCCATTTGATTCAATACAAGGTCATTGATTTAGCAGCAAAATGTTGCTGTTTTAAACGCTGATGTGACCGTATTAGAACTACTGTATCTCGTACACATTTGGTAGGTGTTAGTTACTGTTGGACTGACTACTATGGGGACTATATTGTTCTTTTGTTGGACACTGTCATCATTGGACTTCTTGTTTCTTGCTGCCATTTCCTTTTCTCAGCCGTTGTCTTCTTCCTCTACAAATGCAGTGTTAGTAAAGGCTCCTTTTATCTGATTTGTAGCCGATGTGATGGGATTTGTTGTGTCCAACACTCTGACTGTTGCTTCCTATAAAAGATTTGAAAGGCCTTCTACCTTTATTATCAGGTTGATCAGTGGCTCCATACTGCAGCTGTGAGGGGCTTTTTGATGTCAAACATTTGCTGCTTTAAATGACTACACTCTAATGAAATCCTCCCTAGCTGCAGCCCTGTTATGCCTTACCTTGGCATAGCCCAGCATGATCATCCTCACCAGGACCACGTTGATGTGGACTCCCAGCGACTCGTCGTGGTAAATCTCATTGACCTGAGAGTGAAAAGACATTGGGAGAGACGTTATCCATCAGAGGACGTTCAGCGGCTCACACAAATAGCATCTGCGTCACTGACACGTTATACCCCCTATTTAGGTATTTCTGCGCTCCTACTTCCCACTCATCTGAGCGACAAACCATTCTTTTCAGATCCTTGATTAAATGACTGTAATCACAGACTTGTGCAGCCACTGTTTAGTGGCTTCACGGGAGAGTGAATACAGCGAGGAGGAGCGTCCTGTCATGTTTTTGTTCCTCACAAGACCTGGCTGCCATACCGGAAACAATGAAAGAGTCGAAATCAGCGTCTAAATGACAGTGCCTGCCGTTTGTGTGCCGGCAGGATCTGAGGAAACTTCTGGTTTGATATTCATATTAACGCCAGACTCCGGCAGGACGACGGGGGGCGGTGGTGCTCAGACGCAGCTGATGGACGGTGTTTCCCAGATGTGGAACTTTAATTGTGGTGATGAACAGCAGATTAAACACTGTCTTGTTGCTGCTGTTCATATTCCCCTCATTGTGCGAAACCTGCGTTGTAAAATGAAAAGTACGTGTGCGTGTGCATGTAAAGACACTGTGGAGCAACAAGGGGAGACATGTTTCACAGGGTGACAGCAGGTCACAGATCATGTAAGACTGCAGAGAGGAAGAGGAGTAAAGAAGCATGTTCAGTATTCAGGCCGCTGAAGGACTCTCCACAGCTGCAGAGCTGCAGTTTTACACCTTGTTGTCTCAACACTATAATCTTCCACAGACCTACTGTGTGTTTTTAATCAGACCGAGGGATCAAATTTCCCCTTCAGGGATCAGCGTCGCTCACTGTATCTGTGGGTATCTGGGACATATTAAACACAGATGGATTTGCTGTTAAATTATTCGATGTTCACTTACCTACCTGAGGTTTTTTTTTTTTTTTTGATTTGTTTAACAGAATCTTTGAGAGACTCAATCTTGGTATGAAATTTATGCCAGACAATATCCAGATGTGTTAAAATAATAGAGAAATGAATAGACAACAGCAACAATAGAATTATTATATTATATACACATTAAACGAGGCTTGTTATTGTGTCCTGAATTACATATATATAAGTCTGTGAATTTAATTATGATGATAATTCTGTTTATTATCAGTGAAAATAATTTGGTAATCTCAGTGACGGGAGACTTCAATAGATATGGAGAGTTTTACCTGCCTAGAATGCTTTTAATGAAATTTAGATTTCTCCCCTTGTATTGACTTATATTATTGTATTCTACATTTGGCAGAGAAGTCTTGCCTGCATCACGTGACAACTGGAAACAAGGACAATCAGCAATTGACAGCTGACCTTTAAAAGCCTCCGTGTGGTGTGTGTGTGTTGTTTTGCAGCTAACTGATTGACCGTAAAGTAAATACCAACGGAATCGGTGAACGAGTCCTCGACTCGCTCTCCGACACTGTATACAACAAGGCATCATTAGCAAGGCAGCGTCACGGGGGGCTCATTTTCTCTGGGCCAGCGGTTTCTCACTGAGCTTATCAGCCTCGCTGCACAATGTGTCAGTGTTCTCCACACACGGTGCTCAAATACACTGTATATGAAGATACAGATACATAACAAGAAGCTCCAAACTGCATGAAGTCCAACAGATCTCACTGCTTTGGACGTGACTCGGGCTGCGGATGGGTGCTTTATTTAGACGTAAGGGCAGATAAACGCTGCTGAAAGAGCAGATCTGCACCGTGAGCCTCAACATGTTATATTTCTCCCACACACTGATCTCCTGTTTTCAAAGGTTGGTCATTACGATGTGCTGAGCATCACCAGCAGCTCCCTCCACACATCTACAGGAGGACCCGCCTCACATTTTATTGATCCAGCTCACGCTCGCTGGTCCAAAACTCAAAAACATCTCTTCAGAGGGAAGCGGGGGATTGATGGGATCAATACCACTAACCTGATTGCTTCCTCAGCTGACGTCCATCTCAAAACTGAACTTTTCTTGTGTGTAATCTGTTCCAGAACAAGAGCACTTTTCTGTTGTCCTGTCCAGTGTCTTCAAGTTGTAACTTTTGTATTAAATCTAGAAGGGATTTTTCTAAATGTATAGTTTAATTTCCTGGTTAATCTGAGCTGATGAATGTGTTCATGAGATATTAAAGCATTAGTGCACACAGAGCAGGATTCTCTTCTATAGCGCCATCTGTAGGTCACGTGGCAAATAATGATATCAAATTCAGTGAGGTTTTTTATCCAGTGTTATCTCCTGCAGCGGAGTCACATGGAAACACAGTCGGTCACACTGTGTGAAGGCTGATGTAGTGATACTAGCATAGATTTTTTATAATAATATCACTTGAAGCAATTTATCTGACTTCTTGCCGAGGTGCCCTTGAGCAAGGCACCAACCCCCCGTCCCCAACTGCTCCTAGGTGCGCTGACGAATGGCGGCACCCTCACCCTTTGTCCTCTCCACGCATGTTACGGGACCCCTATATATATGCATGTTTGTGTGAATTGGGGGGCCTGTATGTATGGGGTGTAAAAACAAATTCATTGTGTGTGTGTGTGTGTGTGTGTGTGTGTACAGTTGCATGCCATTTCAATGCCAAATAAAGATTTCAATCTCGATTCTTCTTAAAATCAGTAACAGTGAGCGTCCAACTTCATGGCAACGGTTTTTGTTTGTCTCTTTGTTTCCACATGACGAAGGCCCCGTGCACAAAGACCTGAACTTAGACCCATCCGACACCTTTGGGATGAACAGTTATGACTAATAAACAGGTCACTCAGTATACATTTAAATGTAAAATTTGTTGTAGTACCTAAATGTCACCAACAGCAGTCCAAAAAAGTCATGCATGACTTTGTCCCATTAAGAGAACTCATTAGTAAGTCAGTAATGTGGAACCTCCGCTTCCAGCTTCTCCTCATGTCATTATTTATTTGTTTTTAATGGCTGTGGCTCCAGACGAGTTTGGTTTTCACACTTCACACACAATTAAACTCTGTGCCTCTATTATCTCAGAGGTTAGAGGTGTAATTTCTGGAGATAACAGACTGCTCAGGACCTAGCTTTTCATTGGAGCCCTTTATGGCGAATGCCTCTATGTGTAATAACTTGGGTCCGACTCTTTCATGAGAAATGTGAAGCATGTATGAAGCAGTTATTGATTTTTGGCAGCCTGAGAGGGAAAGCTGGCGCGACAAGGGGAAGCAATTTCATTCCCATGTGTTTTTTTATCTGCACACCAAAGGCTGAAACACACCCACCAGCAGCAGCCGCAATCTTTAAGTAGAGATCCAAAAATAGAGATGGTGTCCGACTCCTGACGCTCAGATCACTGACCGAGCGTCCGACTCCTAACGCTCAGAACACTGAGCTGCCGGTTGGTATAGAAGCTGTTCACTAATAATAATCAATAAATGACAGGATTCATTATGAACTCATTTGATGAAGCACATCACATGTAAAACTGGAGCACTGGACAGACAGACAGACAGACAGACAGACAGGAAGACAGACAGGCAGAGAGACAGGCAGAGAGACAGGCAGAGAGACAGGCAGAGAGACAGGAAGACAGAGAGAGAGACAGACAGACAGACAGACAGAGAGACAGAGAGACAGACAGAGAGACAGGCAAGCAGGCAGACAGACACAGACACACACACACACACACACACACACACACACACACACACTAGATCCAATCAGTGGGGTTCTCTGGGGGACGGTGAGGAAACAGAAGTGAAGGATCTCTGTTGATGAGCAGATATGATTTATAAGGAGGGGAGAGAAAGACAAAACAAAGAGGGAGGAGAAGAGGAGATATATGGTGAGGGGGAAGAGGAGAGGATACATGATGGGGGAGGGGAGAGGAGAGGAGACATGATCAACGCACGCTAGGCTGCTGGACCTGACGGCATTCCTGGACATGTGCTCATGTATGGAGCAGCTCACTGGGATCTGTGCCAACATGCTTTAAAGCTACATCCATCGTGCCAGTGCCGAAACACTCCAAGCCGACGTGCCTCAACAACTACCGCCCTGTAGCACTCACACCCATCATCATGAAGTGCTTTGAGCGGCTGGTCCTGGCACACCTGAAGGACTCCCTCCCACCCACACTGGACCCACACCAGTTTGCCTACCGCAGCAATAGGAGCATAGACGATGCAGTCTCCACAGCACTGCACTCTGTGCTCACACACCTGGACAACACCAACACCTATGCACAAATCCTGTTTGCTGACTGCAGCATTCTCAAGGACGCCTCCCACCCTGCACACAGACTGTTCTCCCTCCTGCCCTCAGGCAGACGCTTCAGGTGCTTCACGAGCTTCCGGACAAGGACCAGCAGACTGAGGAACAGTTTCTTCCCCAGAGCTGTGTCCTTATCGAACTCTGCCCCCCGCTGACAAACCCCCCACCACCACCACCACACAAAACCCTCAACTCCTCATCTCCCCCCACTGACCAAAGACTGTTACACCATCACCCCCACTGACCAAAGACTGTTACACCATCACCCCCACTGACCAAAAGACTGTTACACCATCTCCCCCCACTGACCAAAGACTGTTACACCATCACCCCCACTGACCAAAGACTGTTACACCATCACCCCCACTGACCAAAAGACTGTTACACCATCACCCCCACTGACCAAAGACTGTTACACCATCACCCCCACTGACCAAAGACTGTTACACCATCACCCCCACTGACCAAAGACTGTTACACCATCACCACTGCACTACTGGACTTTTCTGCACTCAAAACACTTTGGCATCTGTTTGCACTGAGAACTATGTACTGAACATTGCACTAGTCTTGTAAGGTTAGGCAGCTACTGTTTATTATTATGCACTATTTAATGTTCACTCAATCTGTTTTTTGTATTACCTAACTTACCATATGCCGATTTGCTTTTTGTAAATGATGTTTATAGTTCCCGCTTATAGTCTACTTACATTTAATGCACAAATCAACCTGTATAACATGTACATACTACCTCAACCAATCAATCTATATATTTACACTTATATATTACGGTTCCATTTTAAAATGGTAATTTATTATCTGTAAAAAAACTTATTTATTATCTGTATATTGGTACTTACTACTTATTGCACTTCTGGTTGGATGCTAAACTGCATTTCGTTGCTCTGTACTTGCACATGTGTAATGACAATAAAGTTTAATCTAATCTAATCTAAATCTAATGATGAAGGAGAGAGGAGAGGAGAGAGGAGAGGAGACATGATGAGGAGGAGAGGAGAGAGGAGAAGAGAGAGGAGAGGAGAGATGATGAGGAGGAGAGGAGACATGATGAGGAGGAGAGGAGAGAGGAGAGGAGAAAGGAGAGGAGAGAGGAGAGGAGACATGATGAGGTGGAGAGAAGAGAGGAGAGGAGAGAGGAGAGGAGACATGATGAGGAGGAGAGGAGAGAGGAGAGGAGAAAGGAGAGGAGACATGATGAGGGGGAGAGGAGAGAGGAGAGGAGACATGATGAGGTGGAGAGAAGAGAGGAGAGGAGAGAGGAGAGGAGACATGATGAGGAGGAGAGGAGAGAGGAGAGGAGACATGATGAGGAAAAGAGGAGAGAGGAGAGGAGACATGATGAGGGGGAGAGGAGAGAGGAGAGGAGACATGATGAGGAGGAGAGGAGAGAGGAGAAGAGACATGATGAGGAGGAGAGGAGAGAGGAGAAGAGAGAGGAGAGGAGACATGATGAGGAGGAGAGGAGACATGATGAGGAGGAGAGGAGAGAGGAGAGGAGAAAGGAGAGGAGAAAGGAGAGGAGACATGATGAGGGGGAGAGGAGAGAGGAGAGGAGACATGATGAGGAGGAGAGGAGAGAGGAGAGGAGAAAGGAGAGGAGAGAGGAGAGGAGACATGATGAGGAGGAGAGGAGAGAGGAGAAGAGAGAGGAGAGGAGACATGATGAGGAGGAGAGGAGAGAGGAGAGGAGAGAGGAGAGGAGACATGATGAGGAGGAGAGGAGAGAGGAGAGGAGACATGATGAGGAGGAGAGGAGAAAGGAGAGGAAACATGATGAGGAGGAGAGGAGAGAGGAGAAGAGACATGATGAGGAGGAGAGGAGAGAGGAGAAGAGACATGATGAGGAGGAGAGGAGAGAGGAGAGGAGAGAGGAGAAGAGACATGATGAGGAGGAGAGGAGAGAGGAGAAGAGAGAGGAGAGGAGACATGATGAGGAGGAGAGGAGAGAGGAGAGGAGAGAGGAGAGGAGACATGATGAGGAGGAGAGGAGAGAGGAGAGGAGAGAGGAGAGGAGAGAGGAGAAGAGACATGATGAGGAGGAGAGGAGAGAGGAGAGGAGAGAGGAGAAGAGACATGATGAGGAGGAGAGGAGAGAGGAGAAGAGACATGATGAGGAGGAGAGGAGAGAGGAGAAGAGAGAGGAGAGGAGACATGATGAGGAGGAGAGGAGAGAGGAGAAGAGAGAGGAGAGGAGACATGATGAGGAGGAGAGGAGAGAGGAGAGGAGAGAGGAGAAGAGAGAGGAGACATGATGAGGAGGAGAGGAGAGAGGAGAAGAGAGAGGAGAGGAGACATGATGAGGAGGAGAGGAGAGAGGAGAGGAGAGAGGAGAAGAGACATGATGAGGAGGAGAGGAGAGAGGAGAGGAGAGAGGAGAAGAGAGAGGAGAGGAGACATGATGAGGAGGAGAGGAGAGAGGAGAGGAGAGAGGAGAAGAGACATGATGAGGAGGAGAGGAGAGAGGAGAGGAGAGAGGAGAAGAGAGAGGAGCTATGCTGGAGCTCCAGACGTCCCTCGCCTCACCGTCCAGGGCTGACAGAGACTCTAAACTCAGATCATCACAGACTCACAGTCGGCTTTTATCCTGAGATATGGAGGGAAGCACCGATGAGCCACACACACCTGAACTGAGATCTGCAGAATCTCATGTCTGGGAAAGAGTTTAGCAGTAAAATCAATCTAAATCATAGATTTCCAATATATACACACATATACATGATACACACACACACACACCCCATATATAAATATATATATGTCTGTGGGAGAGGGAGCCCCCTGTCCCACATGACTAATAAGAGAGGGAGAGAGAGAGGAGGGAGGGAGAGAGAGAGGAGGGAGGGAGGGAGAGAGAGAGGAGGGAGGGAGGGAGGGACAGAGGGAGGTGGAGAGAGAGGAGGGAGGGAGGGAGGGAGGGAGGGAGAGAGAGAGGAGGGAGGGAGGGAGGGACAGAGGGAGGGAGAGAGAGAGGAGGGAGGGAGAGAGGGACAGAGGGAGGGAGAGAGAGAGGAGGGAGGGAGGGAGGGACAGAGGGAGGTGGAGAGAGAGGAGGGAGGGAGGGAGGGACAGAGGGAGGGAGAGAGAGAGGAGGGAGGGAGGGAGGAACAGAGGGAGGGAGAGAGAGAGGAGGGAGGGAGGGAGGAACAGAGGGAGGGAGAGAGAGAGGAGGGAGGGAGGGAGGGACAGAGGGAGGGACAGAGGGAGGGAGGGAGGGAGGGACAGCTCATCATGTATGAAACAAACACTCCTGTCAATCACTGTAAGAAGCGTTCAGATCTCATCAAGATCTCCACGCTGGTCGAGGACAAGGGAGACCACATGTCTCTGGCCCGGGGTCGACCCTGAGTCACAGCGCGGCTTCAGGGCAGCCAGATCCACGGTGGACGTGACCCGCCCCTCGACAGCCTCACAAAGGCCTTCCACCGCGTCAGCAGAGCGGCCTCTTCCACTTATTGGCCCCCAAAAACTCCTCACCATCGTAACACCGATCCACGACCCCCACGCAGTGTCAGTCTGCAGTGAAGCTACGTCGGTGAACAGACGTTTGCATTCGTCTGATCCCCTGGAGGCGACTACCTGCACGTTAGAGCTGACCACCAACTCTGCAACCTTGCCCTCCAGCGGTCCGTGGACGGACGCTCACGTGCTTATAAGAAATTCAAGAAGACCAACGTCACAGCCCAAGAAGGAGAAACCCCTCCCTCCACCTACATCAGCTGTTAACACGTTCAGGTACAACAGGCTCCAGGCCCGCTGGTCGCCTGCGCTTCAGCGATGTCTGCAAACGCCACATGAAGCAGGCAGGCATCGACCCCGACAGCTAGGGGACGTCACAGGGTTTGGACAGCGACTGTTGCTGCACGAACTCGCCACGGCGAGGAGACGCGCACCTCCTTACAGCAGGAGAAGAGACAGAAGAGGAAGCTGCTCAGCCAGCGCTGCAACAACAGTGTTGTTCTTCTGTCTATAATAAATAACATCCTACTTCCATCATTATCATACAACATATGATACCTGTTTGTCAATTCAGACAATAAGGAACTATTACGTTAAATAAAAGGTTTAGTATAACAATAAATAATGAAGCATGTCATCAATAAGCCAGCGAGGCCTGGAGAAACTGTCCTGTGTTTCCACACATTCTGAGAACAAACAACAACACAATGCACACAAAAGGTCAAAGAGAAACACTGGAACACAAGGACACCACCAGTGCTTCTGAACACTGCATTTGAAAGGATTATCTTTGCAGTGTGGGCTGAGAAGGATTTTTAAATATTTCTGGGACAGGAAACACATGACAAGTCATCAGGAATCCAGCCAGTTCTTCTGCACTCAACTGATAGCGACTGAAACTGTGACTCGGTAGATCCACTGATGCCCTGCACCCTCCTGCCTCATACATCTGCTGCTGATTCGCCGGCTCGCTGCTTTCATGTTTCAAGTCTAATTCTTCTCCCACATTTCAGCAGCGCTACAAAAAGACATTATCCTGCGCCTCTCACAGTGTGTGTGTGTGTGTGTGTGTGTGTGTGTGTGCGTGTGTGTGTGTGTGTGTCCCTCTGCGACACTTTGATCATCTGCAGACTTGTTGCTGAGGAACAGCAGCAGCAGCTTCTCTCTCCACAGAAAGCATGACAACAATGTGGTGAAAGTATTCTTCCTGCTTCTCGAGATGCATTCAAAAGTCTCATTAAAGGAATCACCGTGCAGCAGCCAAATGGTGGCACATATGGCCGATTATTCCTCCCACCGCTGGAGACGCCTCTCTGCGATGAGTCAACACTACGATTGTAATCGGCCTCAGAGGAGAAGGACTGTCTGAATCGACCGACCAACGAAGAGCATCCTGATTAAATGACCCCGCTGAGGTGCGACTGCACCCAGAGCAGAGGCCCACAGAAGGCAGGATAATCCCTGCCTAGGATATGATGGCACACTCCTTTCAGTTTGAACAAATCATTTCCAGAGAGGCCAGCGCTGGCATCCTGCTGTGGACAAACGCACAAATCCTACACAGATGCATTGGACTTCCCACCAGCTGTGTCTAATCTGACCCCAGATCTGTCGATATAACACAGAGGCGCAGCAGAGGACTGGCAGGAGAGAAGCTGCTGTTAACGCTGGCGGCTCATGTATTCAGATCGGACCAGTTCCAAACAGCATGTGACGTGATGGCAGGGCAGTGTGAGGGCTCTTTAATACTGACTCAGCTCTCTAAACTGTTCAATCTTTGGATAAGAAGTTTACCAGCACCTCCTTTCCACCGTTACATAAAGATGGATTCATTGATTCCTTCCCCCTTTGGTAGAAGAGCAGACACAGGGCAACACTCTGATCTCCGTCAGCTCCCGAGGAAACTCTCTGCTAACTGAGTCTGCTTGAGGTTTTACTGGAGATAGTGGAACAGCTGCCAGACAGGAAGTGGTGTGAGGCTTAGGCTCTCTACATCTGGACTTCCACTGTTTGTCCTAGCAAGCTTCTTCAGTTGGAATCCATACAGTGTACCTACCCCCCGAACCAAAGTAAACCAGGTGGCCGTGACTTACGATGTTCATGAGCGTGAGGAGGTAGTTCTGCACGTGCTCCTTGCCGTGAAAACGAACCACAGAGTCATCGACTCCCAGCAGGATTTCGATGTTGTAGTCGCCCTCCCCAGCATCACGGCGCCGGCGCCGGCGGACCGTCTCATTGACCTGCCGGGCCACAGAGTCGAGCGCCCTGGGTACGTCCAGCTCTGGGTCTGTACGGGATCAAGAATTCTTTATTTTAGTCACAAAATAACAACACATACATTTCATCATATTGGATATAAATGTAAAAATGTCTTCAGGGCTTTTATGTTGAAATGCTTTCTGAGTAAACTCACTCTGTGATCCACTTTCACATCAAACACGACACAAGAATCCAGCAGTGAAGCTTCGGGGCTTGAATCATATTAAGGAGTATGTGTTGGACATGCGTTAGACAGCAGAGGTCACAGAGGGAGAATCCTGCTTGTTTAGATACCTGATGGTTGATTTCGGTTTCACGTCACCGTAATCTGAATATCTTTGGGTTTCGGACTGCGATGGGCCAAGATGTTAGAGACTAAACAATGTATCAATTATTCTAAAACATAATGGATTTATTGATGGTGTTAAATTTTGAGCTTCAAACACTTCATTTCCTGCACTGTGGTGAAAGGAAAACACAAAATTCAGGCGCCAGGTGACAATTCTAAATATATTGTATACTGTATTCCTATTTATTCTTGTGTAGATCATCTTTTCTCACTGAATGATGCCTGCTAAGTCAGCAGGCATCATTCACTCTCCTGTCCTCTTTTTTAATTCATGTACAGACTGCTGGACTTTAATAGCTCTGATGTGTTTCAGAAAGATTTCAGCACTGTTGTATTTCGGTATCTGTAGCTTCGCTATACAACAAAGTGTAGTGAATATGTGGTTTACTTTAGTTTCATTATGTGCTCATGGAAGCACATTACAACATCTTATTGATTTCAGTGACATAACCTGTAAGGCAGCACAGCCCATGCAGTAAAGAAGAGACAGGAGAATAAATGACAATATAATACATCTGCGTATATTTCTCGCATTTTTAGAAATAAAGTTGCTAAGTGGCTCTGAAAAGTCGCAGAGTTAAAAGAGAAAGTCGCCAAGTTGGCAACACTGTGTGTGTGTGCGTGTGTGTGTGTGTGTGTGTGTGTGCGTGCACAAAATATAAGCTCATTTTATATTCTGAAGAACAACAGACCGCCCAGGCAGAAGCACTGTTGTGTCGTGAGTCGCAGCGCTTCGTCAAGATAAAACTCTACTTTTATTTTTATTGTAGAAGACAAAAGCAGGTGTTCTAAACAATAAGAAGACATTTCCCCTTTGAGTATATATATATATAAAATTACAGAGGGCCGGACATCGGTGACCTCATATGTGGCTACGGCCTGGTTACTTTATAATCTGCGGTGGTTATATAACAGGAAAATCAGATTTGACTTCAAAGCGTGTTTCTTCTACACTCGATATGAAAATGAAGTGAATTATCTGACTTGACAGTATTCGGTCCCCTCTGAACTTGCTGAATCAGACCATGAAATTGTTAATACTTCTCGTTTTGATGGAACGGCCTGCCAGTACTTAACATCCCCCCTAATACTGCTTAGCTTTACACTCTGTCAGACCTCTCAGGGAGGACTGCTGATGTGAAATCCTTCATCTGGTCCCTTTGGTAATCTTGACGAGAGCCAAAGACTCCTACCTCTGAAGTGGCCACAGATATCCCTTACTTTACACTACGCAGCTTAACAGTAGGAAGCACTGGAGATTACATTTTCCACTGTAATGACTGTATGAAAGCCTTGGGGTACGAGCAGCTCAGAAAAGCAGCCAGCAGGAGAGTTGCAGGTTGAAAACCGGCCGGGGATGTGAATGAATGGTCAGGGTGTCTTTGAGCTGCTGCCTGACTGTGAGTCTGTGATCGTGCCTGACCTTTGTTTGGTCTCAACCACAGGGGAAAATTGCACTTTTGCTGTTAGTTGTGTATTTCATCTGACATAATCTGTAATTGAAATGAAGAGTCCTCTCCAGTGCACTCTAGTTTGTTTAAAACAGAGTTTCTCAGATGCTTCGGGCAGAAACAACCTTCCCTGTCATTACATCACCACTCAGGCACAAGCGTACTGCTTATTCTGCAGTATATCTATAGGCTGGGAGCTGAAATGTTGGACCAATGCACACAATGGGACATGTTTTGTATTGCACAGCTTGGTGCAAATGGTCTCCACTTGTAGAATTGCAGGGTTTTGCAGAATAAATCCTATTACAGACCCCTGGCTGTGTGTGATGGCCCCCCTGGGGTCCTTTTGCATTTATTTAACACCAGCACATCTTCTTCCTGATGTCCAACCTCTGCCTGCAGCCTGCAGTCCAGACATCACTGGCAGAAAAAAACTGGGTTCATGCAGGTTCACGCAGCCCATTTACACACAGAGCAGGTCGGTAAACAAAGGTCACATGGACTCACAAGTAGCTCGTGTATTAAAGACTTTTTGGTGAGTTAGAAGATTTGGCAGCTGAGAGAGTCAAAGCAAACATCGGTCCAGTGCCTGGGAGCTTAGCGTCTGCACTCTGTGCTGGAAGGAACCGTCTCTGCTCTTCAAGATGAATATAAGCATCTCTTTACTCTACAACCAGTCCACCTTGTGTTTTGGTGCAGGGCTCTTGGAAGAAGATAAAGACATTTTCAGTTCCCACCAGGTCAAATTACCTGAACATAAAGACTTAACCTCTTGCAAACCACAGAGAGCATATTTAGTGTGAGCTATGATTCCAATAAAGAATAAATGTCTGCAGCTGAAGAAAGGTAAAGCAAGAAGCACAGATGAATAAATGATTAAAGAAAAAACATTCACTGTTTTTATATTTCTTCCACATTGGGTGTAGATACTGCGCTGGCATTTGCATACTTGGAAATCTCAAGCCATAAATAAAAGCGCAGTCCATTTTTCATTTTTCCAGGGATGCTCAGAGCCACAGACAGGGCCAGTGATGGAGTGGAGAGGGAGCTAAAATAAATAGGAAGAACTGGCTGCCACCTCAGCCCTGGCCCGGCTCCTACAGTGTTGGGATTGTGGAGTGAATTCCTCCTCTCCGCCGCTCCCGTCATGACACAGGCATTCTTGTGCAGCGAGCCAGCCCCCCGCCCGCCCCCGAGTAAACAGGTTTTCTGAGGTCCAAACTTCAAACGCACAGGACTTCCCCTCAGCAGAGCTCCTTAAGACCGCTAGTGTGCTTCAGTCAGTGGCGAGCCCCCAGCGGGCCCACCCCCACCCCGCCTCGCCCCACCCCGGGCCAAAGCCCAGTCCCATGGGAGCCACGCCATGCAGCGGCAGCAGCCCAGGAGAGGGGAGAGGCCCCCAGCCAGCGCCTGCCCACACGTGGCACTGAGTGGCAAGGTGGCAATGGGGCCAGCCAGAGCCGCCGCAGGCTAAAAATGGCACAGAGGTAGGTGACGGGCAACTTGCCATCAGCCCAGGGTGGAAAGCTACTGTGTCTGCAGTGACAGCGTTAATAATATCCACAGTCCTCTATTCAGACTCACAGTCAAGAAACCTCAGTGAGACAAAGGACACAGACATTTGCCAGAAGGACATAATAATTATAATAATAACAATAACAATAATAATAATAATAATAATAATAATAATAATAATAATAATAATAATTAGGTTTATTTATATGCCACATTTCAGGAGCAGATGTCACAAAATGCTTCACAATAAAAAACTACATATCAAATAAGAGGCAGAACAACCGACAATAAATGCAGTTTAGTTTAAGAGCTACAACCTAGAAAGGTCCTTCAGTTTTGAGCGTGGAGCAAGGAACAACCAACAAACCCTGACAGTGCCTCGGATTCGTTCTGGTACTGTATGGCTGCAGTAGCTCTTTAAATGTAGGAAGGTCCCTGAACATGCAAGGCTCTCAACAGGATTACAAGAATCTCAAACTGGATTCAGAATCCGAGGGGAAGCCGGTGCAAAGACATCAGGATTGGTGTTAATGAGACCTTGGGGGACTTGGTCAGGAGCTTGGCAGCAGCTTTTTGACTGCTTATAAGCATTTCAAACCTAAAACAGGTTAAAAGGGAATTACAGTAATCAAGACGGGAGTAAATAAGCACGTGTATAATCATCTCCATCTCAGCCACGGACACAAGGGGCCTGAGTTTATTAATGTTCTTCAGCTGGAAGAAACAGGAACGAACCAAACAATTTACTGTACATGCTGGTCAAGACTCAGAGCCTGGCCCATAGAAGCGCCCAGATTACCAGAGAATGAAGAGCCACGACATTCCATCACCTTCGGGACATCGCCAACAACTTCTGTTTTATCTGTAATTAGCTGTAGCAAACTGTCAATTCAGAGAGCAAAGGTCCAGAGTTATGCCCTCTGATGAGTGTGGGGCCTGTTACCTGTTACTCAGTGATATTAATAAAACCAGAAGCACTTTTATCAGAAGCATCGTCAATATGAACGTTGTGGGCTGTAAATTAAAATACTATACACACACACACACACACACACACACACATATTCGTGAACCTTGGTTAGATAAATAAATAAAATGTTAGTACTAAAAAACTTGTGAGTATCCAGGGTATTTCAACAACAATAAGCAGCACTTTTGCATTAAAATATGGGCCGTAATCCTTTTATCTGTTTCTTCTCTGTAGTGAAGCCGCAGGATTGGCCTATATACTGTACCCTGCGTATGAAATGATACAGAAATGCACATTTCAACTGGGGATGGGAATTTGCATAAAATTTGCTCTGTGCGCTGAAGGTAATTCGACTCATGTGGCAAAATTAGTAAGGTGTAAAAAAAGTGTATAGACTGATGACCTGATTGGGACACTTTAAACGGAGTCTGAGCCTGATGAGCTGAAGGTCAGAAACAGTGAATTCATCAATAGAGAGACTGCTTGCATCAGAAAGGTTAGTGCAGGTTTAAGTCGAGAGTGGTGTCAGAAACACTGAATCTTCCCTGTCATGAACTCCAGAGAGACAAACAGACATATACAATTTTTCCACATGTAGCAACATGAGCAGGTACAAGCCACACAGCTTTCACACCGGCTTCCCATGTGACCAGGTGAGTGTGATGGAAGCGACTGTGAAAAGGCTGCATCGTGTCCGGAGGGTCAAGACACAACAGGTAATTACAACAATTCATTTCAAAGCACACAATCAAATTGACACCCAGAACAACAACATAGTGATTGTTCAGTGAAGTGGGTCAACAGTCTGTCTCACCCTACAGCTACTCCATCCCCGGACACTGCTTCTCTATTACTGTTGCAACTAACACTGCTTCAGAGTGTCTCTAAAGGAAGAAATAATGTTTACTTCAGTTGCGATAAAGCCCCCACCCTCTCCTATTTTTGGGGCCCAAAGCGATCGCTGGAAGCAGTGTCGACCGATACCGATCAACTATTTGAACAACACTGCGTATTAGGTATTAAAATGAAGAGATGAGAAAGTATCAAGACGACTGTTTATTTACTGGCAGGCAACATATTCCTTTCTCTCAGAGACACAACTCAAACTGCTCTTGGTTCATGGAAACAAGAACTGGATCAGCGACCTCATTCACTTAATGATTTCTGTATGAAGGACTAGTCTGTAGGATTCAGTGCCATCTAGCGGTGAGCTCGCAGATTGCAGTCAACTGAATACGCCTCTCCTCATCCCTCCTTTCCAAGCGCGTAGGAGAACCTACGCTGGCCGACATCCGGCCCTGTACAGCCAGTCTTTGGGCCACTGTAGAAACATGGTGGTGCCCATTCGAAGCTTACGAAAACACAACGACTCTTAGTTTCAGGTGATTCTACACTAATGAAAATGTGTTTTGGGTCATCTGATCAGCTCTAATGATCTGCCTTTACAGAGACCCCCGATCAACCCCCGATCTCTTAAGAACAATCGGTGGCTGATCCATCAGAGCATGATAGGATCTGCAGGAGACTGAAGGAGAGAGGGAAAGCTGCATGTCGAAGCCCTGAAAACAACAGGAGGCTGTAGTTTGGTCCATTTAACACCACAGCCAGTTGGAGCTGAAGCAGTGACTCACCGTTTGTGGATGCCATTACACTTATCGCCCAAGTGCTGCAATTTGCTTCAAAAATCTTGCTGATTGTCTGAATCATTTCTGAGGCATGTCTTTAGATTCTTAAATATATGTAATGTAATGTAAATTATAGAAAAAAGACTTATAACTGCAGAACTGATCCAGTGATAGCTGTCTTCACATCCATACACTGCAGACAGGAGCTGCTGACAGATAATTGGGTTTTAAACATTTTTATTGCAAAAATAAATAAAAATAAAGCTCCAGTTGTAGCTTATTACAAGAATGGTCCAGATATATTTTCTGAAACATTCAGGTAACAAATGTCAATAAGCTGAACACACAGGCAGCCGACCCTGATGTGTGGCTGGTCAGCTGTAACGCTGGAGCACCGCCGATCTTTTCCTCCATATTTCTGAAACACCAAATGGTCACTATTACAAGAAAACAATGTGTGACTCAAGCCATTACTGCCACAAATCTTTTGTGGTTGACATCTCGTTTTACAGTTGCCTTGAATAATGTTGTTGCTGCACAATTTGGTTCTGTTTGGAGCCGGATATGAGTTTCAGAGAGGTATGGGTCAGTGAAAAACGGCCTGAAACCAGGTGCATTGAAAAGAAAACATTTGCAGCTCCATCATGTTGTGCTGGTGGTTTGAGCACCGAGGTGTTGTGGAGCTGCAGCTGATTTACTGCTGGCGATGTGCTATTTGTCATGTAAGGGAATGTTTGACTCCCTAGGGCACATAAAACCTGGATAATTGTAGTGCATTTTATGGCTGAGGCCATATTGCATTAGCCATTTTCTTCCTTCTGCCTCAATAGAGTTAAAAATGAGTGGCGACAGCAGCAACAACAGCAGTCTAATTATCAGCAGAGCACTGCAACAGGAGAAAAGATGCTGGCTGAGGCGTTTCACATGGTGTGGTGGAGATTTTAAAAGGTGCGTTTGTGTCTATGTGCATTCTCTGCGGCCCACCCGACGCTTCTGAAACACTATTAACAGGCTCATGGGGAGAGTTAGGCATTAAATTGAAGCCAACACTCCTGCTCCCACTGGGCCTTATATTAAAGCATCACTAATGATTTCTAAATCTTGGCTGCTTTGCCTAAGAAAATAAACTCAGAGTCTTTCATTGCAAAAGTGAGAGCTTGTCAGAAATGCTTTTGCTCACATTAACTGTGCTGCAACTGGTCACCACATACTCTATGTAAATGGAAATCAAACAATGATTTGACCCCAAAGACGGATACCTTTGAAAATGCTGCCGACTCTCTTTTAGTTTTTGACCCATAATGTAATTGACATAACTTTGATTTGTACTGCAGTTGTACTTACACTGCTGTAAAAAAAGTCACAATAAATGTGTCTCTATTTGAGTGAGTGTGTGTGTGGGAAATGAGATGTGTGTTTTCAGGCGTGTTAGTATAGAAGGAGATTATTATAGAAACGGTGCTAAAACGCAGTTTTAGAAAATGTATTATTGCAAATGTAGCCTTAATTCTTAATCAATTGTTTATGTTAACAATATCACTGTAAATATCCCTCCTGAGTTGGTGGAGAACAACAGCGGAGCTAAAAGGAGAAAAAGCAGGTGAATATTGGACTTACATTTGTCAAGTGGTGTGAAACACGACTGTAAATATGAAACTGTTTGACGATTCAGTGAGGAGGATGTGTTATTCTGGACCGTGTAACAACTTTAAACTTTGCCTCCCATCTTTTTACCCATAATCTAAAACCTGAATTAGATCCAAATCAAGCGAGACACAGTCTGCACATTACATGGGAGTCCCGTCCTGATGCTACGGGTGAGTCAAGCTGTCCTCACACAAAGACACACAGGAGCATCCACCATGAGAGGAGGAAGGTTTTCATACTTCCTGGAGGAAATATTACATTTTGTCATGTGTCATGAGATGATTGGGCCTCAGGAGCAGTCCTGCATCAGAATAATGTCTGTTTATCAAATATAAACACAAACCAAACAATAACGCAAGCGCAAGTAAAACATGAATGGGAACTCATTAAAATCAAATTTCAATATGACTCCTGCTGATTCAACATCAAAATCATGACGAGCTGCCGAATTATCCTGCTGGAGCATTTCTGTGCAGTCATGCCTCTCAGGCAGGAAATAACACGTGTCAGTATGAAAATCTCCACAGGAGTGAATAGTCAAAACTGAAAAATAACACTTCTGACATCAAATAAATACTGGACCAAGGTGGTCTCTGACAATTTGCCCTGTGCCAGCCTCTGGAGCAGTAATTTGACATGCCTGTGTGCTGCAGCACACCTGAAGGTTTCCTGTGGAGGTAATCGTGCTGGAAAACTGATCGTTTACCACAGAAAGATGTCACAGAGGATTATACATCCTCGTATAGTGTCTGCAGCTTCAACAGGACATGCAGTGCTTCTAAGAGCCATTCTGCTGAAGAGATTTCTTATATTCTTAAATTAGACAGACTTGCTGTGATAGGCTCTGTAGCTCAGCCAGCTAATTATTATTAGTGGTGTAGTTTGTGATTGAACGGTCATTTGTATAAGACTTGGCTCCAGGATCTGTGGCCTGAGGTGATACATCCTTCTACAGTTTACAGTGTTTCCATATCAGGTCAATGAGCAACATCTGGATCAATCCCATTAATCTGACTACAGATTAATTGCTGGATATTCAATTCAATGATCTACAAGGACTAATAACATGTGACTGGTGTGAACGTTTCCCATCAGGATGCTGGGGACCGCTGGACATATCTCTTTCATTTCTGATCAGATTCCTACAGTCGTGCTAACTCGCTGCTCAGATGTTCCACTGATTCATTTCTGTTGTGTTAAATGTTCCTCACATTTAGGCAAAGCTTTTATGGCCATTTATGTTAAGGCAACATTAAACACTGATGTAGAGCTGCAACGACTAATCAACTGGTTTACTGACAAAGTGAATGAGTCATTTGAGAGTTCATCACAGAATGACTTACTGGTTTAGGTACATTTTGGGACGAGCTGAGGTCAGACTCCATGGAAATAACGTCAGCACTGAACGTTACATTCAAATGGTGATGGCTACGTCATGTAATCCCCGTAACTTCCCTTGAAACACTTAAAACAGGTCACAGAAAGAAATGTTCTGTGGAACAAGGAGAAAAACATATAAAAGGTCTTTATTTAGACGGCCACCTGGTTTCTGTGTTTAAACCATTAAACCTTTTCTCTTTGTTTTTTGTGACCTTCCTCTTCAAATTCAAGAGCACCTTAAAGTTCCCTGGAGGTGAAACTGATTGAGCACAGAAAAACAGCTGTGATGTTAAGATATGAGAATTAAAACCTGTACTCGCCCACAGCCTCTGGCAACACTTGGGCCTAAGACGCTGCACAGAAGTCCTTCTGTACTTCGCTCTCTGGGCATCTGCGGCTCAGGAGGCAGAAACCCTCAACCCTCCCTCTGCTTCCAGTCTCTATGCTAAGCTACGCTAACCGTGTCCCGACTCGAGCTTCATAACACAAACATGAGCGATATCTATCTTCTCACCTCACTTTTAGTGCAGATTCAAACAACTTTGTATGATGTGTTGAACTAGTCCTTTAACTGGAACTGCTCTCTGTTGCAACTCTTAAAGAGCCTCTGTGCTGTGAAGCTGCCTATCTGTTGTTGTGCTGGTGGAAGCAGAATAAGCTGAGTGTTTGTGTGCGAGTTACGAGAGGCCGAGAGAGTCGAGACAACGGTCGGCCTTGTTGGCGTCACTCACTTACAACATGCAGCAAAACTTAGGCTTCATTCATGGTGGGCTGCGAACCGCCTTTCTGGAAGAAATGCTCACTGTATTTCCTTTCAGGGAGCTCAATATGTTTCGGTGACCTGCATCCCTTTTTTTCCCCTCACAAACAACCCAAATGCATCGTGGAAAGTGACAAACTGTTTCCACAACTGATCAAATACATACGTTCGGCACTGAGAAAGGACTATAAAGCCACGTACGATTGGGAATGAAGCCTATTTTTACCTCCTGTCGGTTTTCTTTTCATCTGGTAGAACAAACTGCGGCAACACTAGAGTATTAGGTCACATCCAAACTACTCACTTTAATCTGGATCCAGGCGCAGATAAAATGTTATTTTAAGGTGACAAAGAAAGTAAAAGACTGTGGAGCCTTGGCAGAGGTTTCTACTTTGTTTCCAGCATTTTCTATCTTGAACTTAAAGGCTTTTACAGTTTATAAAGTAATAATCTGATAAAATGTCCAACTAATTTGGACAATGTTGTATTTCCACCTTTACTACACAGAGCACTGTCCTCTGCTGCTTATCTTCGATGTAGATGAGCACATGAATATCTTATTCTCTAATCATTTCTCATCCTACTGAGGATCGATCAATAAATTGTTAAATAAATGATAGGCGAAGTACACCATGACAACAGTGAATAAAAGAAAGTATATCATGGTGTTAGAAGAATAAACAACTCCTCCTCAAAGACTGAAAGTTCATCTGGAGCTCACACTGACACTAACATTTCACTTCTAAACACATGAAGATGTTAATGATGAAGACCTTGGCAGAAGGAAGAGCTAAAGCTCGGTGGGAATAGAAGGTAGAACAAACAAACCCTTCACTTCCTGTCGGGGACCATGAACAACACAACTTCATCACCAGACGAGTTTCTCTGTTGATGCTGTCATTTCCAGACACAGCGCTCACACAAACACACTGAGCCAGAGCCCCAAAGTGTTGCAATATTCAACAACAAACGCCCTGTCGTGTCCCACAAACTGCCTGCTCTCTGCTGTTAGATCAGTGAGTCTCTGCAAAGGGCTCCGTGGATCAGGATCACAACAAGCAGCAGGAATGACAAGTATTTGGCTCTGACTGGAAGGCGGACTGGATGGAAAGAAGACAGAGATGCTCCTTCCAGCTGCCATGGGACTTTTGGAAAGCAACTGGATGAATCACAGCGAGTCAGGAGAGAGCGCAACTGAGTGTTTCTGGATTGAAAACATTGCTCAATGCTTCCAAGGTCTTTTCCAGCCTCCCTTCAGATCCTTGGCTTGGGCCGGAGTCGCTAATTATCACCAGGTTTCAAATGGAAAGAAATCATCAGACGCATTCAGGGTTCATAGTTCTGAAGACGCAAAGCATTGTGGAGAATATCTGCTGGTTCATCGTGCAAATAAAGAACAGTAAGAATATGAGACGGAGCACGAAGAGCTTCATCAGGATTTCCTCTGCCCGTTGTTGTATTCAGCTCCTGTTGGATCTCTGGTTCACACTGCATTGATTTTAGGCCTTCTGCTGAAGACTTCAAAGCTTCTCTCTGTCTGTCTGTCTCTCTCTCTCTGTCTCTGTCTCTGTCACACACACTCACACTCACACAGGTGCAGATGTGTTTCTACGTGTCTGAGAGCAGCTTTGTGTCCAGTGAGTCCGGTGGAATAAGAGAAGCCATTAGCTTCTCCTGAGGATTTCTTTGCTGTTATCACAAGTCGTCTTGTTCTTGCTCTTCATTACGGAGCGCTCAGCAGATGCTGCAGTGAATTAGTTCCCAAGCTCTTTGCTGTTTCTGCTTGCAGAGTTGAGCTTTGTGGCTATTGCAGATGAGGACGGAAACCAACCTGTGGAGCTGTTTCTCCAGAGACAGAAAGGAGCTGCAGCACCCAGCTGCAGTGGAAGGTGTGATACAGTTAACAGGGCAGCACAGAACAGCTGACGAGCACCACAGAAGTGACTTCACACCAACTACTGCACCACAATATCTGCCTCCCCTGCGGCCTTCGTTCTCTGTGTGAGAATATGATTCAGTGCAGCTCTGCAGCTCCAGTGAAGAGGTTGGGAGGTACGCAGATCTTTAACAGGCACCTGTGGGTTCTCCTCAGTCAGACGTATCCTGGGATATCCTGAATATGGTGGATAGGGTTGATCAAATATGGTTTTTACAATAAATCTGACATGAATCCAGCATGACGGTTTAACTGCAACAACCTGCCTCCTTCTACAGTTTTTTACAATCGCTAACATCCTTTTGTCCAATCTGTGGACATTTTCAAAACTCTAAACACAATGTGCACAACCTCCATCTGTTGGAGATGGAGGAACATACCGAACTGATGGATCCTTGTCTTACTTACAAATGCTTGTACACAGCATGCCAGAAATGCAAACCTAATGTTCTAAACCTTAAATATAGAATAAAGCCTTTTCTTCTGCAGCAGCAGCAGCAGCTCCAAAGCTATACTGAAACACAGGATGAGCATTTTGAATTAATAGATCATTGAAACACTAAGAAATAGCGGATTTACTCATAAATAACCCCGACTCGCCATCCTAAACCCCTTTTACTTCCTGGAGGTGGACAGTGTCTGATCATCGGCCACATGACCACATGTCCCTTCTGGATGCAATGGACGCCGGCTGCAGAGACGTCTCAGTTGGAGACTGCTGGGGTGGATAAGGCAGCCAAATATTTCTATCCAAGGTGCTCAGCCAGAGATGTCATGAGATGTGACGTGGACGAGAACATGTGGCCAAATGATGAAGATTGTATAGATTAGAACAGGACTGTGCATTTTTTACTGTATTTGTGTATTTTATTTTTACACATTTGGAACCAAAGGTCATGTATGTTGGATTTTTGTTGATTGCTGTTAGCAATTTCATGTTGCTTTACATTTTTTTCTTCTGTATATTCTATACACTCAATGGAAACATGTGGAGTGGTTTGGAGTGAAAAGAAACTGAATTAATAAAATGATATTTCAAATAGTCTGTTGTATGCAGGAAGACCTTTAACATGAAAGGTAAAGCAGCAGCTGTGACTATGTTCCTCTTGGAGAGAAAACATGTTGTAGTCCTTTGAAAGAACCGTTTGATTTTGAGTCGGTTTGCTGTGTTTTGATAGAGTTAGTGTCTGTAGAGAACCTTTTTTGACATTTTGAAATGAAGAGTTGGTGTTAAAAGAACAAAATGTGGTTTTGATCAGAAAATGTATTATTTTGCTAAGTGTGTGATGGAGGTGTGTTCCTGTGTTCCGAGTTTAGAAAAAGTACAGGTAAAACACTTGTTAGGCGCTGTAATAAACTGTTTGACCGGTGAGCAGCTCCAGCAGGCGGAGGTCGCTTGCTTTGCTCAACGGTCATTTAGAAAGAGAGGTTCCTGCTATCTGTGCCACTTTCAGGAATATAACTGCCGACCCTCACAAGTCCATGCAGTCATCCTCCGTCTTGTGACTTGTCTTGTGGTAACAATCGTCAGTGTCAAAAGCACCATCTTTTACCAGTGACAAGATGTTCCCCATCTCCCACCAGCTGCTGACAGACATCAGACCTCCGCCTGCTTCACCTGGAAACAGATGGTCAGACACAACTCATCGGTCACTGGCTCGACGCAGACCTCTGGAAGCTTTTGTGGAGATTTTTCTCCTGAAATCAAAGGAATCTGAGAGCAGGAACGACTTTGTTGATTCCATCACAACAAAGTGCAGTATATGCATCCGAGGTGAGGGACAACAGAGCCGGGCGGCGAACCTTCAGCCTCCACACAAAAGCACAAAGAGAGAGCCGAGAACACAGACGCCTCGCAGAGACCTTTTCTTCCAGGCGGCGGTTTGCTGAGCAAACATGCTGCCGCTCAGCAGCGTCCTACTTTGCATTGCACACATTCACAGAGCAGCTTAAGTCATTCAGTTCTCTCTGCCCAGACTAACCACAATTCAAGAGGAAACTAATATATGAAGTAATTACCTGGCAAACCTCAGAAATCAATTTGTTAACAGCTGCAAGGGGCCGGTGAGATGTGCCCTGCATACATTTTCTACCCTGCCTCTGGACTGGACTGTGCATGCAGGTCTAACGGGGGGAAAGAGGAAGGTTTCCATTAAATCAGCACTAAAGCTGCTCTGGTGAGGCGTCTGTTCCAATAGTGAATAGCTTCATAATTACAGCAGCGAGCAGCTTGGCAGCGCTGAAAATTCTTCAGTTTACGGACTCCCCCAGCAGGGCTGGATCACATTTTTCAGGCAAATTCTAGCAGGATTATAGACTGAATACTATTCTCTTTTGCTTTTGCTTCTTCCTCCCTTGAATGTTTCTCGTTCCTGCCAGCTCACCAAATTCCTCCGCACTCAGCCAGCCCCCACTCTGCTCAACACGTCTGTGTGACAATATAAATCACTGTTTTCCTTTACCGTAAGATCTCTCTCTGAGTCTGCTTTCATCGCCTGTCCTCGCCTTACTTTCCCGAGCTCCACTGGATTGTGAAAGTCATGGACACGCCCTCAGACACGAGGCCCTTCACCAGTTTCTCACTCTGTTTTAACTAGCATGTGAAAATAAAACCTAATATCCAAGTGCTGCAGAGGGTGAGTCCGTCACCTGGGCGTCAGGCCAGATAACAGGAGATCAGATCCCAGGGGCGCTGAGCAGTCCGCACACTGTAACTCTCATTTCCCCGGGATCACACACACACACACACACACACACACACACACATCCATCAGCATGGTGTGTGTGTGTGTGTGAGACATGTACATGATTAGCATTTAAACATTTAAACCTCTGTACACTATCTATACTCTAAATATCATCAACGAATCACTTAGTTCACCCACACAAAGATCAATTAGTTTAATAATCAATGAATCACTTGAGTCATTTATCAAGAATAAATGTGGGAAACTTGCAGGTTCCAGTTTCTCCCATGTGAGGATTTACTTTGTTTTAGGTCACTGTAATAAAAACAGATGCTCTTTAAATATTAAATTATTAATTAACTATTTAAAACAAATTGATCATGAAAACAATTGTTGGTTGCAGCCCTACAGAATACATCATCATCATCATCATCATCATCTAGTGTAAGCAGCACTGTTAGCACTAGTTTCCCACGAAATGAAGAGAACATGACCCATAATCCTGTTGCAACACATCACAACCCCGCGCATTTTTACAAATTCACTATTTTCTTCTTTTCTTCTGCTGCAGTGAAAACAACACAGTACAGCTGCACTTGCCCGTCTTTATACAAAGTGCTATAGATGAGGTATTATAGATGTACGATAAGATCTACCCCCCAGCCGGATAAAGACCTCTAGCTGAGGCTTCTCTGATTGATCTATTAACTCTAACTGACATTACTGGAGCTTCCTGGGGGAAACCACATGCAGTAAAAACCTGGGAATCTGGATAAAAGTGTGAGTATTGAATGACTTTAGGATATGGTAAAAACTGAAAGTCTTCTCACGTGTCGCCCCCCCCCGAGACCTCTTCTCTTCCACCATACAGGGGAACAGTAAGTGGCACACAATTTATTAATTTATCACCAACACGATCAGCCCCATTCCTTTTGTGATTCCAGGCACATTTTCTATTTGTCTGTACCTGAGCCACTTTGCTCACAGTGAGCACCTCTGCTCTTTTGTTTCCATGTTGCTGAGCCTTCTGGGAAAATTGGGGAGTATTCGCAGTAAGCGAGGGAGTGTTCCCAGGATAAGAATCTGACTTTTATCGGGATGGATGTGGGACTAAGGTGTGATCGGATGGATTTATCTTATCACCGACAGATGTACACGAATTTACTGACACAAATTTCTTTTGATTGAGCAAACAATTGCACCACAAGTCCTCTTAGTGGCTGTTTTGGGGCACTTGAAGGACACTCCTACATGCTGTCATAACTCACAGATAATGCACATATTTTTAGATTCAGTTCACTCACTCTTTCTGGGGTAATCAATATATATGATGTCATATCATTGTGGTTAACATGCTTAAATCCACTTAGAAATCATAGAACAAATCCGCTCTGTAGACTTGCCTGAGAATCATCACGTTTGGAAGTTTTTTTTCAATAATCCAGTGCTTTTTTCTGTACATCCATCCTGCAAACAGGAAGTGCCAAAACTTTATTCAGCATGACTGTTTGTGGCGTAGATCCGCCACACTGAGGTTTTATGGTAAATATCTTAACCTTCAAATGTGGAAATCATTACAACCTGTAGAAGTCCTTTTCAGATAAAAACCTCTTCCATGAATCAAACTGTTGATCCAGTGGAGCTCTGTAAAGAAACACTGTCTGGATGATTATTAGCACCTTTCCATGTGTAATCCTCCTGCTTTTGTTTGCTTTCTCTGGCATCTCATGTCACAGATGTTTGTTTTATAGGAAAACAGAAAATGCTCACGGCTGTTTGCAGGAGTGTCAGCAGAATCCTGTTTCTGCTAACTAAATTGTTAAAACTGAGAAATGAAGCCAAGGCATTGAGAATTATTTTCTCAGAATCTTGATCCACAAACGGTGGAATAACCCTTTGTTACAGGCGAGGCTGAACAGGCACAATTCCCACAGTTGAGGTGACCTTACCAAAAGTTGTGAATACTCCCTGACTGTCAGCTGAAAGTTGACCCTAACCAAAAACCATGCTGATGTGGACATCCTTTACCAGTTCTACAGTCTTGTGACCCTCCTGTTTTAACATGACACTGTGCACAAGGCCAGGTCCATGAGGATACGATGAGTCCTGACCGCAACACCACCTTTGGGATGAAGTGGAACACCGACTTGCATTGATGGGGGTTTGTTGTTTCAGGTACAACGATTAAACAATGAAAGGCGACCAAGAATTTCAGTTTCTGAGAGTCTGAGGGCCAGTCAAAAGCCAAGACACACGACACAAGAGCAGTTTAAAATACTGTAAACAATTCGACACTCGGATTGTATGTCCAAGGTCAAGAACAAACTTTCTCAATTTTTAAGCCGACATGGATGAGAAGTCCTTAAAGTACCTATCTACATTTCCAGGACAGCTGGGCGTCTGTGATTGTGTGACTGAAACTACTAGTGGACCTTGTGATGACATGAGTTTTGTCATCTATAAGGGTTTTAAAACTTTGGAACTTTATCATGACAACAGTATGTTGTTCTACTGCTGTCACAAAACTCTTTTTGCAGTACTTGTTTGCAAATGTTGTTCTATATGCATATACTGTCACTACTGTTTTCACTATTTTTTAACAATTGGGTGCCCTTTTCCAATCTTTAAATAGCATGCCCTGTTTTGTTTTTGCATTGAGGTACTTCAGGAAGCCTTTTAACACCTTTGCCAGGGACAGCAGATAAAAAATGACCTCTTGGCTAATTCTGGCATGTTTTTATCATATGTCTTTATTAATTTGCATTTTACTTCCTGTTAAATAAACTAAACTGTAATGATCATCAGGTAAACAGTAAGTCAGACTATCCTCATACAGAAAACGACAACAGAGGTAGATTTTTTAAGGAGGTTAAAACGACCGATGTTTAAATGTGCAACGTCTTGCGGTCGTGTGAATAAGTGCATGTAAAGTCAGGTGACGTAGTATAAAGAGACACACAGGTCACTTCGAGGTGGTTGGGTGGATTGACGGTCCTGTCACAGGACACAGGACTTGACTCAGGAGATTCTGTTCGTGTCCCACGTAAAACCAAAAGTCAACATTGTTATTTTAACTTACATTTAAACTTTAAACGTTACGTATGTGACGTATTTACATACGTACGTTAGTTACTTTAGTCACGAGACTACTTATTTTAACCCAAACCATGATCTTTTCCAAACCTTAACCAAAAAGTTTTGTTGCCTAAACCAAACGACCTTTTCACAACGTCAAGCACGTTTATTATCGTTACCCTGTCAAAGAAGTTCCGGTACGCCGGTCATATGTGTGGTTTTGGGAGTCAATGGCAAATAACCGATTCTGTCCTTTTTCAGCATGAGGATGAGTTGGTATAAGTACCAAGCTAGAAAATCTACCAGGAATATGCAGAATATTTGATTGGCCAATGCAGCACCTCGACAATGTTTTTCTGCAGGATGAGCCTCCATGTTGTAGGTGGGCGCTCTGTGTTAGTTTGGAATATTTTATCACAGATCACATACTTGGTTCAAATGTCTACATTATTTTGGCCATCTATGCACAAGTCTGTGCAAGACATTTTTTTTTAAACTGTTGTTCTTTGTCACCAGGAAGCCATTTGCTGCTGAGGTACAGTTTTTTGTCTTAATCTGACTCTAAGGCTTCAAAAGGTAATAAAAGGTTCAAGAGGTGCTGAAACAAATGCACACTGCTGAGATCGGGAGGGCTGTAATAAACAACAACACCCTCTAAGCCTCCCCTATACTCTCTGTTCCTGTGAACCCCATTCACAGTGAGTGCTGACTTATCTAACACTTCCAGCAGGAAAACCAGCACTGTGGCTCCTGGTGTACATTCACAGGAAATATTCAATATCATTGACATTAAATGCAGAAATATCAAAGGTTGCACACCATCGGCTCCCAGTAAAGTAAACAGACATACATAGTGCTGCCTGGTCTACAGGACGATCAATACTGAAGATAACGTCTTCACAAATGGGTTTATTGAACCCTCTCAGATGTGAAAGTCAATGAAATCTTTCAAGTCAAAGACATGAACTGACTGAAATCACTGATGTGGGTCCAAGAAGAATCGTGACCTTTAAGAGATTAGATATACAAATGTCAGGAAAACTATTACATGGAATAAAGGTTTTGGAAAGAAGGAACAATAGCACACCTGAGAGCAGCTGCAGATACACCTGACGGCAGCTGCAGATACACCTGACGGCAGCTGCAGATACACCTGAGAGCAGCTGCAGATACACCTGAGAGCTGCTTAGATGCCAGCTGTGCCTTGCTCAGAGAAATTCCAGCAGTGCCAGTTAAGAGAAAGGAATTAATCATCCACCGCCATCACACACAGGGAGTCTGGAAAATCAATCTCACAATCCTCAGACAGACAGACACTAGATTGGTTCAAGGTATGAAATCCAATCAACACCAAAATATCACAAGGGAAGGGAGGGAAGAAGAAGAATGGAACAGCGGTGATGGCTCTGCTGTACACTGCCAGGACCCGTGTGAATCCTTTAACCCTTCACAAGCTGCCACTGTTTATTACTGGTTTGTTAGATTGCTTAATGTAACATCTGGTGCACGTCTGCATGGTGTCTCTGTCACGTGATGCTGCTCTATAGTCATGTTAAATACTGAAATCCTGCTCCTTGTATCAAGAAGAAATATAATTCAAATAAAAGATGTTCAACATTTCTATAACAACATTTAAAGCGTAGAAACAGGCAATCCACCAACGTGTCCGTGACCCCCTGCTGCTTCATGATGTCAATGCGCACAGCAGCATGTCAGGAATAGAAGTATTTCAAATTAACATCTAAACTAATCTAAACTGTTATTCCATTTCTGTACGACCGGGTTCTACAGAGAAACAACAAGTTGTGGTTCTCCTAATGTTTAATGTTTACTCTCCATCTCCCCTTCCTCTGTCTGTGAGGACACATATATGACATAAATGACAGCAGTGCCAACATGTGTGAGCCAGATGGAAGCACATGTTTAAAGACGCAGGATGAGATTGTCTGTACTTGTTTACAGATTTATCATTCAGGAGACCCATGACATCTGTATTATCAGACTGTTATACATTCAGTCAGCAGATCTTGGTGTCTCCTTTGACTAACATGAGCACCACGCTATACCTGTGCTTACCAAGTAACAGCTGTAAACACATTTCAGCTGTTGAATGGAATTGATTTTCTGAGGAGACATTGCAGCAACAGGACACGAACGTGCTGAAAGTGGAGGCGGTGTTCCCCTGACAGCGTGTTGTGTTGTAGGTCTCAACAGAGCCTGAGCATGATGTTTACCACTGTGCACCACATTTTACCACACATGTGCTGCTTCATGTCAAACACGTGAGAGAAGAAAGGGACGTAACAGCGGGGATGGCAGCATGAAGGAGGGGATGAAACATGTCTATCCGACCGCTTCCGTGTGGAAGTTCACGTTTCAGTTCAGACTAATTGGCTGATCTCCATTCTGTCAAGCTTCTTGTAACCGCAGC